>JAPEUT010000059.1:0-111784 GCA_027946375.1 Neodidymelliopsis sp. IMI 364377 | reverse complement strand
GGGTATAAGTGGTTGAGGGGGGGAGTGGTGTTTTTGGATGTGATTCCGAAGAGTGCGAGTGGGAAGATATTGCGGAAGGAGTTGAGGATGTTGGTGGAGAGGGAGCGAGCCAAGTTGTAAATACTAAGAGTAAGAAGAGTATACAAGTAAGTTATAAGCAAGAGTAAGAAGAATAGGTTATAAGTAACTAACAGAGGATATACCAGTTTTAAATATAATTCCAAGAGTCCAAGTAGAAAGGTGTTAAGAAAGAAGTCAAGATTATTAGTGTCAAGTGAGCGAGTGTTAATACTCGATCAAGTAATCTTGCTCAATACACGAATTACATGTCAAAGAAACAGAAGATGCATATATTGCATTTGTGGTGAATCTACTCCATCCATCTATCGTAGCAAGCCTCGTTGGTCGTGATAATATTACAGGGTACAATGACAGCTCGTCCTAGCTGGCATGCTTTTAGAATGCGTGAGAGGGGAATATACAGAGAGATGGTGTAGACAACAACGCCGTGCCAATGTACCGTAGCATGCCCAAATAACCAATCCAGGTGTATTCATACAGATGACAGTCGATAAGACAAGACTCCCCAAACGTGGGAGTGGAAGAAAGAAGCCGCGTGGTCATGTTCAAGCGTTCTTGACGACGCCGACCTTGGCAGGCCTCAGGACGCGGCCGTTGAGCAGGAAGCCCTTTTGCTGGGTGAAGAAGACGACGTTGTCCTCCTTGCCGGGCTGGGGGGCCATGAAGACGGCCTCGTGGACGTTGGGGTCAAACTTCTCGTTTGCGTCGGCGGGGTCGAAGCGCTCGAGGCCGTGCTTCTTGAGGGTGTTGATGAGGATGCCGTCGGTCATCTTGACGCCCTCGTGCAGCGACGTCAGGTCCTGGTTGTCGCCGTTGAGCTTCTCGGGGGCGACGGTGGAGAGGGCGCGGTCGAGGTTGTCGACCGACTCGACGAGGTCGCGGGCGAAGCGCTGGATGGCAAAGTCCTTGGCGGCCTTTGTCTCGCGGGCGGTGCGCTCCTGGAGGTTGCGGAAGTCGGCGACGGAGCGGAGGTACTTGTCCTGGGGGCAGTGGTCAGCCATTGGGGGATTGCGCCATGGAGGGGCGCGGGCGTACCTTGAGGTCGACAATCTCCTTGTCCTTCTTCTCGAGCTGCTCCTTCAGCTGCGACGCCTCATCCTTGGGCGCATCGTCCTTGTTCTCGGCGGCCTCGCCCTCCTTTGCGGCGGGCGCATCCGAGTAGCATCTGATGGCGGGCGCAGCGAGGCGGGGGCTTGCGACGCGCAGGGCGATGGGCGCAAAGGCGGCTGGGCGGACGGCGGCCTGTCTCGCGGCGCGGAGGAGGGTGCGCTGGAACATGGTGAGGTGTGTGTGGTGGGCGGGGGAGATGGAAGAACGGGACGTAGAGGCGGCGGGCGAGGTGGGAGTCGAAGGAAGGCGAAGTGGTGATGATGTATGAGTGTTGGTAGCAGTAGTAGCAGCAGCAGAAGCGCCCAGAAACAAATTTGTCGGAGGTCATCGCAGTCACCGCACGCCGTCCGTGCCCACGCGCATCCGCACCTCGGCCTGCCATTCCGAGCTCTCCATCTCGCACTCGCTGTCCCACCAAGCCTCGCCTTCCACCCTCGACCCTCGACCCTCGACCCTCGACCCTCGCAATGCGCCATGAGGCCCTCGCCGTGCTCTGCGCTGCGCATCAGGGCCCACGTCTCCCGCCGTGACACGCCGCAGCCCAAGGCGCCCGTGCAGACGCCCCTCCCCGCCGCCTACTACCGCGGCGGCACCTCGCGCGCCGTCTTCTTCCAGCCCCGACACCTGCCCGCCGACCGCGCCCAATGGCCCTCGCTGTTCCGCCAGGTCATGGGCAGCGGCGACCCCTTTGGCCGCCAGCTCGACGGCATGGGCGCCGGCCTCTCGAGCCTCAGCAAGATCTGCCTCGTCGAGCCCCACGGCACCCGCAGCCTCGTCGCCCGCCAGGCCATTGCCGACCGCCTCCACCACCACGGCGTCGACGCGGCCCGGGGCCTGATTGAGCAGGTCAACGCCCGCAGCGACGCGGTGGACGGCGTCGACGTCGACTACACCTTCGTCGGCCTCGGCATTGAGAGCGACGAGGTCGACGTCGCTGGCAACTGCGGCAACATGAGCAGCGCCGTTGGCCCCTACGCCTACAACGCCGGCCTGCTGCCCCCGCGCATCTACGCCCAGGGCAACGGCCAGGTCACCGTCGCCATTCGCAACACCAACACCGACAAGCGCATCGACGCCACCTTTGACGTCGTCGGTGGCCAGGCCGCTGTCGTCGGCGACTACTCCATCGACGGCGTCACGGGCCCTGGCTCCAGGATCAGGCTCGACTTCAGGCGCCCCTACGGCAGCAAGACGGGCAAGGTCCTGCCCACCGGCAACAAGACCGACCGCATCCTCGGCTACACGCTCACCTGTGTCGACGGCCCAAACCCCTGCATCTTCATACGCGCAAGTGACGTCGGCGTAGACGGCACCCTCCTACCCAACGACTTCAACAAGCTCCCAGAGAAGCTCGCCCTGCTCGAACGCATACGCAAGGCCGCTGCAGTTGCCATGGGCCTCGCGCCCTCCGAAGACGCCGTCCCCCGCACAATCCCCAAGATCGGGCTCGTCTCCATGTCTTCTGCGCATTCGGTGCTCTCAGGCCAGACGCTCGAGACCTCGCAGACCGATGTCGTCGTCCGCTTCCTCTCCGACACGCAGCCACACCGCGCCATTCCCCTCACCGCCGCCTTGACCACGGCAGTCGCTGCCCGCATCCCCGGCACCATAGTCGAACAGCTGCTTGCACCCGACCCTGTCATGGACGGCGCCATCACCATCGGACATGCGAGTGGGAGGCTGCAAGTCGACGCCACCATGGACGCCAAGAACAAGCTCATCCCCGTCAATGGCACAGTCTACAGGACTGCGAAGAGGCTGTTCGAAGGAACCACCTTCTGGACCAACAACGCCATCAACACGCCAGCAGAGAGGGCCTTGAGGACGGTACACGGCACCAACGGCACACACTCACTGGGCATGGCCTTTGTGCTCGAGACTCGAGGACAATCTACAAAACATCTTTACCAGGATGAGGAGGGTGAACCTGAATCCCACATATCCGAACACATGTCCACCTCTCCGTCCAGCGACCAAACCACTACCGAGAAACTCGCCCCAATCCGCATGTTCTACCGCAAAACAGACCACCCCCAACCCCAGCCCAAACAAGAACACCCACCCACGAACCCCGCCCCAACACGCATGTTCCGCAGAATAGACCACGCCCCATCTAAGAGAGCCGTGCAGGCCCCACCACCTCGAACGCCCCTCACCCTCGACAAAAACGGCCGTCCACGCTGGCTTCTCGACAACCAAAAACACAACAAGGAGAGGAAGAAGCAAAGTAGTAGACGAGTAGAAGAAGAAGAGAAAAAAGAAGGAAAAGGGGAGGAACAAGTAGTGATGAGGGAGATGGTGGAGAGGGACAGAGCGAGAGAGGAGAGGTGGAAGAAATAGGATAGTCATAGTAGTCGCTTCTGATATAGACAAATAGACATGTATATGTAAATTCACTCTTCTTGTATATATAACATGTATTGCTTGTATTATACTTGATATGTAGTAGTACCTAAATAGTAGTAGTATAACACGGATGAATAGATGAATAGTTTCTCTTCTCTAATATCAATTTGAATATGCTTACATGTTTAAAGTAGTACAAGTTATAATAGTAAACTGTTTTGCCTTCCCTCTTACTCTTCTCCTTTCTCTCATACTTCTTAGATATACCCACGACACTCGACACTCTCCCTCTTGTTACTTGCATTTACTTTTATTACTTGCACTCACAGTCAAACACCTCCTTTGCGTAAACACTTACTATAGTAGCCTGCAGCCACAACACATCAAATACGTCAACACTCAACACTCAACACTATGCTCCAGCACTCAAATACTCCCGATCATCCAGCACCCAAATACCCTAGCTCATCCAGCACCCAAATACACACATACACACCCCTCGCACCACCTTCTACCCACCCACGGCTCTTCTCTTCGCCGAGAGTCAGTTGCCTTGTCCCCATCTCGTATCAAATGGAATGCCAGAGTCTCGACTCTCCAACCCTCCCCCCGCCGCGGACCTAATCCACAAGACCCTCCCACGAGGCGCACACTTTGCGTTTCTTCCTCGCTTGCGCCCTACACGCGCTTCTATCGGTCCGTTCTTAGTCTACTGTAATGCCCTATTCTTCTCCTTCCTACTGCTTCCGAATGCAAGTGCATGTAGCGTGCGTAGTACCACCGTGGACCCTAGTCAGTGGCTTTGATGGACGTGCACGCTTAAATACAGTTTGCTCAGCGCTATCCGGCACCAGGTTCAAATCCACCTCCTCCTCTGTGGAACACGGAAACCAGCAAGGTTTCGGCGGCAAGGCGAGATAATGCAGCGGATATCATCAGCCACAAGGCCGATGTTGAGCCGGAACGTCGGTGTCGGCGTATGGACGGACCTCTGTCCTCCGACACTTACATCCAATAATTGTCGTGACCACTGTGTTGAGCTAATGCGCTCCAGCTTCCTGCGTTGCCAGATGCATTATACATGTCGTTACAGTTGGAACCATCCAAAGTCGATCCGTCCGAGTACCGTACTGTTGAGCCTCAGATTAGTGCACAATCGAGCCCGAACGTTTGTGGCGTTGTGAGCAGCTTGCATGAACGCCGGGTCCGCCGCTGCGCATGAATAGAAATGGTCTATGTGGGATCGACACAAGGGAGTCATGCTCAATGATTTCTCCAGACGAACTGAATCGGCATGGGACATGGGGAAAAAAAACAGCGACATTTGGCACAGACAACGAAACACCGGTTGGGATGATGCATTACTGCTTTCGAGTCAGTGATCCAAGCAGCGGCCGTGCAAGCTTGGCCATCCCGTTGAAATCTTGGACAGCTAGCTTTCGATAGTATCACTGAGATCCGCGGACCCTGAACATGGCCCTGAACCTGACCCTGAGCTCACCAGGATCATCGAGCAATTTCCATAACACCCTGAGCGCGGCTGGAAATGAGGAACACGAGTTGGGGCGTATACGAAACCACGTGGGATAGGAAGCGGCCGGAGACTAGGAACGATACTTCCCACAAGTATCCGTGACACTTGCACGCATTGAGAACTGGAGATGTGGAGCTCACATGTAGGAGATTACTCAGGCTCCTAAGTAGGAACCGCGGAAGACCAGATCCGCCGAGCTGCGAATGGTCGCTGCTCGTGTGAGGTGCACGGCTCTTGAGCATTTGATACCTCCACAATGGCCATTACTCGTGTACATGATCTTCATTTCGTTCGCAGATCTCGGTGATGTAGATGGATACGGTAAAGCCAGTTGGTTTTTAGTGTTCCAAAGTTCGAACGAAGGATGAACACAGGATGAACGAGCTTGGGCGACTTGCAGTCGGAAAAGAACGTGCATAACACGCTGAGTCCACCTCAAATTCCCAAGCACTGAGCTTTGTGGGCGATCAGATTGTCGGAAAAGCTGCAGCTCTGGTAGAATATGGATCACGCTTGAGTTGGAGTTGGTTGGTTTGACGATAATATAAAGTTTGGCCGGTGCGGTCCATGTCGATGACTAGTGGCACTAGCGCAATGCCCACACCTGCAAAACATGTGTCGCCTTGCCGCAAACGTCAGACTGGTTGACAGCGGGTTCATGGTCTGCCACGACCTAGTGAGAGATAAGATTTGAAAATCGCAATCACTAATGCGGGTGTAGTGCGGCAGCGTCTCATCTCTTAGACAGCAGTGGCTTCACTATGTGGCGGAACATCTCGATGAGAGTGTGCAATATCTCGTTGACTCGTCAAGATAGCCTGAAGTTCGGAAAATCTCAATGTAGTTTTAACCCGTGCTCCTGAACGCCAGCAATGAATAGTAGCATATGCTCTTGCGGGGTATACCGGATCTAATCAACGGGCGCGTGCTTGAAGAGGAAAGACACACTCTCGCCGTTATGGGTACGTCTGCAAGCCTCGGCAAGCTGTGTGAGTCGTCAGCAATTAGACCTCTTCTCGACCATCACATGTTCACTTACGGTGGGACTGATGTCGATCGTCTCAATGCGGTCGCAGATCTCTTTCTTCTCCTCGTGGGGTACTGTGTTTGTCACGACGATCTTCTTAAGCCTACTGCCATTCAAGGCTTCAATGGCAGTTCCACTCAGAATACCATGGGTGACAATCGCAATAGCGTCCTTCGCTCCACCCTGGTCTATCAAAACACTTGCGGCTTTGACGAGAGTACCACAGGTATCGGCCATATCGTCAACCAGAATCGCGGTCTTGCCAGCAACTTCACCGACAAGAGTCATCCTGGATACCTCGTTCGGACGAGTGCGCTCTTTGTGGATAAGCGCAAATGGCAAGTTGAGACCATCAGCGATGGATGTCGCCCTGTGTTTGTGTTAGCACGGAACAGCAATAAACCGCACAGCTACTTTCTGGGGCCCCCAGCTTCGACTGATCCGTTGTATCCGTTGGAACGGCCGGATCTCTCTGCAGAGCCGGAGGAGCAAGTTTCACCAGAAAATGCCTCAAGGATACGGCGACTTTACCTCTTCGCGCCTCCTGCATCAGGACTGACAATGACACAGTTCTTGACATCCAAGTTCTCACGGATCCACCTCAATGTGCTAGGCTCTGCGTAGAGGTTGTCCACGGGAACGTTGAAGAAGCCTTGGATCTGACTGGCGTGAAGATCCATAGTAATCACGTGGTTGCATCCAGCGGTTTGAAGCATGTTCGCCATCAGTTTAGCTGTGATGGGCGCACGGGACTTGTCCTTCTTGTCCTGGCGAGCGTATGGAAAGTTAGGAAGGACAGCCGTGATACGGCGTGCAGAAGCGGTCTTGCATGCGTTGATCATGATCAGGAGCTCCATGAGGGCATCGTTGATGTCGCCTGGTGGGGTAGATTGCAGGATGAAGACTGTCGTACGATGAGTTTTGATATCTCCGCAAGATCTGCGTGATAGCGCATACCATCTTCATCTCTGACAGATTCACCAATTGTGACAGAAGTTTCTTGGTTCGAGTACTGAAGGACCAGGATTTTGGTAAGCTCGATCCCAAGCCTATAATTAGTTGTCAGTGGCGTTGCGCGAGACCAAAATGCCCTAGGTTGCTAATAGTCCGACTAGTCCGCAAGACTCGACGAGAAAAGTGAGTGTTGCAGTAGACAACCGCACAGTCAACACACTATGCTCACAGATCCTTCGAGCACGCATGCAGCTGCATCGACGCCCAACCAAAATGCCAAAGGGTGCTTTGGGTCGTTCGGAGAAGACAGAACGTACCTGTCAGCGACTAGTTGAGCGAGTTGAGGGTAGCTGTTGCCAGTGAGCAACTTGATGCTGTTTGTAGCCATGATGATGATGTGTAGTGAGTGCGTTGTCGCTGTCGTTTTCGAGGTTGAAACTTTTTGGTGGCCAATGCGCTGGCGACCCCGCCAAGCCGAAACCCTGAATCTGGAAGGAAAGGCGACCCCACTACCTTCACTTTCACTGGCTTGACCCAACCACGGTTCGGCTCGGATTCTCCCCCGAAATAAAAGTGGCGATTATCGCAGAGCTCCAGGCCTCTCTGCAAAGCCTTGTGTCGAGCGAGCGACTTCACCCGGCGGATATACAAAAGCAAGATTATCCTGCAGAAATCCTGAAACGTGACGTCGGCCTATGGGTTTGAGATTATGATATTGCTTGCCCAGAACAGTCTGCTGCTTGTACTCCACGTTCGCGACTCTCTTTCCTTCCGGGACGTACCATGTTTATCCACACTGGAGCCGTGATCCGGGCATTCTGAGTTGCGCATCGTGATGTCACAGTAGGAATTCTTGTTGTCCTCTTGATCCTACCGAAATATCAAGGTCGAATGCACATTGCGTTTGAGCTACTGCACAATGACCCTGATGTGCCCCGCACGTCTTTACAGATTGGGTGTCGTTGTGAGCCTCCCGTGGCCGTTGAAACAGACTATAACAGTAGCAATATACCCTCTAGTCTCATCAATCCTCAACCAGTGTCTCCCTGTCATTAGCCACGATAGTATCCCAAGAATCGGTTGCAGACTGCCGATCAGTCTACTATCTGGGATCGCGCGGATATTTTCCAAAGGAAACATGACCAACATGTCGAAGGATTCTCTCCAATGAGTCCAGCCAGTGGGCATGCAGAGCCAGTGGCATGGTGCTCGGGTCAATTGTGGCTGGCAGTCAGTCGGCATCTCATTTGCTTGAAACGTGAGGAAGTGTTTGGTACATGTAATAGTAACTGAATTCTAAGGCCCCTGTGGAGCGGCATGTGATCTATGCTACATCATGTTGCAATATCCTGCCTTCTCTGCATCTCAACCCAGAGAACTGAAACGCCCCAAGATGTCATCATTAGCAGCCTTGCTGCAAAGAAAAACATGAAGTGCTGAAACAACGTGCAACTCGGGTATCGGTTGAAGTCGAGAAGAAAGTAAATTGCCAAAGGCAAAGACCGTGCCATGAATTGGGTGAACAATGGCCAAATCGAATCTTTCCAATAGTGAACAAGAAATGAGTTTGAGAGAATAGTACAGGCCGTTATGATGTCGTAGAATGTTTTCAAGTCTGAACCCAGTATTAATGAAGCGCCACATAGGGCAAGGTAGCTCTGACGTTGTGTTGATGAAGATGAAATAAAAGAGGGTGGCGTTTCCCATGAGTCGTGTAAGGCTTAGCAGGTTTGCTCGCACATCTGTCCAATTGCTTTCTCAATGTCGGAGAATAAATTGAGGACGTGACCGTCAGCGTAAATCTTAATCGATTCCATTTCCTTCCGCTCGGCGCGGACAGGGCTGTTCTCTGTTTTCACGGGGCTTCGCGGTGGGGTGGTCTCTGCAGCGTCGCCGCGCATAGTGGGGCTCAACACTAGTGCTGCAGCTACGTGCTCAAGTAGCTTTTGCCGGAGACGCAAGCGTCGATTCTCGGACTGCTCTAACTTGGCAATGAACTCGTCGATAGAGTTGTCCAGCTCGGCGAGGGCTTCCTCTTGCTTGAGGAGAGATTCCCGTGAGAAAATGACAGTCTCTCCGCGTTTGAGATAGGAGATCATGCGGCTATGGAGCTTCTGACGTCCTGCCCGCAGAGACTTGTAGGTTTTGCGAAGGTAGTCGCAACGCTCATCCAACGCTCGAAGTTCCTAGGTAACGTCAGCAGCTGAATCTCAGGGTGTGGGAGGCAAGACTTACCCTAGATAAGGACGCTACGTCGCCCTTGTTCAGAACTTCAAAATTCCCAGCCTGCTCGTAAGCTTGCTTGTGAAGCGTCTGTTGGTCAGTATCACTCATACGCCTTGTCGCTTCTGGCACACGCATGCCTCGAGGAAGCTTCCAGTTGTCAGCAGCCTGGCCAGCAGGACCAAGTGATTCTGAGCAGGTTCGGTTGTGAGGTTTTTGAGCGTTGCGCTGGGTGGGACGGCCTCGATCCATGATCGATGATTCAGACATATTCCTACTGTGCGATGATACTTGTGTTGCCATAGGGTCTTGCTTCTCCATTCGGGGTGAGTTTCGAGGTGAAGCCGTCCGGAAGGAGTTTGAGATGGCTGAGGAAGGGGTTGGCAATAGAGCTCCAGTCTTTGGTGAGCGTCGAACATCAGCTGCGCTGGACGAAACGGCACTACCTGGGGTAGCAGACGCCGATGTTGTGAGTGGTGTTCTGCTTGTTTTCGAGTTGAGCTTTAGAGGTGCTGGTGACCCCTTGCGTTCGATAGCAGGTGACTTGGGAGGTACTTGGGGTGGCAGCGCTAGGTTGGCGGTGTTCAACTTCAGTGGTGACTTCGTTCCAGGACTGAGGATAGGTGATAATGGTCTCCCAGTAGTGCTAGGTGATTCTTGAGGAACAGGGGAAGGTCCGGTGACGCAGGAGATCATCGCATCGCCAAACGGACCAGCTCTCCAGTTTGTGCCTGGGGCACTACATGACCTCTCGTGACCAAAAGTCTCGTATGAAGGTCTGCGAAGTGGTGGCCTCCCGGGTATTGTTGCTTGTTCGTGTTAGTGTTGGTGTGCAAGAGCAGCGCACACAGTACTTACGTGAATCAACAGACATCTCTTGAACCGTTGTCATGGTACTTGCAATCTCAGGAACACTGACTTTCCTCCTTCTCGACATTGAGCCTGCACGTTGCCAGAACGGCACAGTCTCTGGGAGAGCAGCAGTGTCACTGAGCGATGTACCGGAGCGATTGACAGATAGGGCAGCCAGCTTGTCAGACGAAGATCCAACAGGACTCTTCGACGAGGGCCAAAGCTGGTATCTGGAGACGGTCTGGGGAATATTTGTGGTAGAAGGACTTTTGGTCAGAGGGGCACTTGGCACGTTTGTATCTCTAGTAGCCTGAAGATCTCTTAGCGAACAAGAGCGACGGGGCAGATGGTAATTCATAAAGAAGGAGTTATATGCTTGTGAGCACTTACGCTCATTCCGATGGTTGTTTCTTGAATTATATAAACGGATGTCTTAATAGCGTCGGGCCGTATGCAGCTGGCAATGTGTGTCATGGCGGTCGTTTGAGGTTCCCGTGGCTCACTGTCTGAAGTACAAGGTAGGTGAGACTCGGGAAGCGGGTTTGTCAAACATAAGGGCGTTCCCTGCATGGTATCTGGCAAAAGGCAATGCAGCGCCTTAAGTGTGGCTCGTCCAAACTGCTATTGATACATGCAGCGACGAGGAACCCCCTGCTAAGGCGATGTACCTTAACAGCGGTGCGTCTAGGCTATCGGAGGCGCATCCTGAATGGGTCATGGCGGGCTTTGGTGTGAAACGCGAGTCTAACCTCGCATGTCTGGCGACTTCTGGGGAACGTCCAAAGTTATAACGTCAGGACTAAGGACTAGGGCGATCTGCACATTGCGCATCATGGCACCTTCTTGACCAGGCCACTTTTGGTGTGCTCCTTTACGAATACCTAGCGCATTCTTCGTATGGCGTATGGTGTTGATCTGCAGGGCGCTGGGATAGTAAACATCAGCGACGTCGAAAGTTTGCTCTAGCGCAGCACGTTGTTGCCGGTCGACCACATGATGCAGCAATGCTCAATCTGATTTTTGACAGGGCGTGCGTCGCGACTTGCTCACCAACGAACGGAGAAACCCAGCTAAACCGGTAGGAAAGCCGGCTCATCCCTCGCTTGAACCGCAGCAGCACGTGGGCGGATGGGCGGGAGGAGCACAGCTCACCGAGAGCTTCGTTTCACCTTACGGCATAGGCGAGCTCGGAGAGAGCATTTCCAGGGTCATCCATACGAATTTGCTGTGTCCTGCCGATATCGTGAAGATACTGCACGCTGCTCGAGTAAGTATCGTGATGACGATGATGAAGATGATGGTAATACACAATGCTCCGTGCTATTGCCCGGTAACAACAAGGAAGGCCGAAGCGAACGTTAGCTTGGCTCCGGCTTTTTCTTGCAGATGCCACGCGAGACGCCCTAGAATCAAGGTTGGAGTGCGGCACGGCAGAACTTCAGAACTTTGCAGCGCAACACTTGGAGTGACATTCGCAGCCACTCCTGTGTTCCTGCCGCTGCGTTGTTATCTTAGCCCAAAATGCTGCTCTGTATGTAAGTTCTAGTGCCAACAGGCAGTACAATAGCCAGGGTCTGCGTTCCCCAGCCGCTCCCTGCTCTGTCCCGGATGAGCCACGCACCCATGTTCACCGTTGTACCCAAGCCGCAGATCAGGTACAGAGGATATCCTGTGCCTCCATGACATCGTCGTCTTTCGCAACTATCGCAAAAGTCATCAGTACTCAAATGAAAGGAGAACAACCCAAGAGAAGGTATCTTCGGCGTAGGCGGAATCTTCACCCTTCGCTTGGGCCCGTGGCGGCCTGGCTCGGCTGTCACGTTTGGGATTTGCTCTAGATGGATCTGAGTGAGGATGAATGGCTGCGCCCACTGACAAAGAATCCTCTGTATCGCTTGCCTCAATCGCGCTTCTCCGCTTTCGACTCAGCGAAGCCCCTCCACAATACCAATACTCGAACTCGACAGGCAAGACCCAGGTTCACGGGGAACGGTCGCGTGCGATCAAGACTTTCCAAGCTTTTCCGGAACCCCCTGCCCATGTCCCTTTAGTACCTTGCAGCGGTCCGCTTGTATAGCATATAGAGAGCGTACTTATCCGCCATTGCAGGTGACCGGGACAAACAGGGTATTTGGATTCCTCTGCTCCTTCTACAACGAAAACTCTGTTCAGGAGGATCTGTTCCCCAGAAGGTTTGCATATGGAAGCTGCGGGTCTATTCTGTGGCTGCCCAAGCCGTTTCACGTCACTACCCCTGTCTATGTGGCTGCTGGAAAAAACGTTCAGAGTAAACGTCCAGATCGATCGAGACATTCTGACAAACAAGGCGCACTTTCGACGTCTGAAAATGTAAGAACAGCTTCATGTCTGAGCAGACTACACGTTCGCTGCGCAATATTTCTTCTAAAAAAAATCAAGTTAGAGAACCTGTCGGCAACACTAGCCGCCTGCAAACCCATGATCCGAAGTCACGCCAAGCGACGCAAGTGATGAGCAGGGGAGCAGTAGCACGAGCCTCCAGCCAAGTCGAAATCATGCGATACAATCCATATGCGGCTACCTCCCTTCCTGTTCCTTCTTTCGAGGCTATTGCGTGTGCTTCTTCTTGCAGTTCACAGACGATTGCGGCAATGTGATCCATTTGCAGACAAATCGACCCGCCTCAATGATCGTCTTGTGGCTGGGCTGAACACCCCAACTTACGGGCCATACACGGTTATGCGTAATAGTTTGGTCAAATTGAACTGTCTTGATCCTTCGAGGATTGATGACTGGCCGATCAACAGGTCTGCCATTGAACTGACTCGGTCAACATGCAAAACTGCGCACGACACAGAGTCTAGGCAGCTTTGACTCGGACGCAATCAAAACGCGACGTAGAATGTTCGTATCGATGCTCGCTTGTACACTTACGTCGTGCTGTTATTGCCTGCGGTTTCTATCTGTCAGATCAGGGTAGCCCCTCAAGTTTTTTTCTCCCAACTGCTAGACATGCAGTGTAAGAGAAATAAACAATCCACACTTTTCGGTCAGACTACTCTGGCAGATCATCAAATCCTAGTTAGCGATAAGGTGCTTATAATGGGGCTGTGGGTCACGTCCTTGTTCGGGCATCACACATTGGTTTGCAAAGCATCTAAGTATGCCCAACATCGACACAATCACACAACATCCAAGGGCAATAACGCGCAAGACTCGATCCGATAGCCTGCATGCAGTCTGCTCTTGCGACCTTACCGGAAGCCTTTTCGAACCATCTTTGCACTGTGTGCTTGGTACATACCTGGTCACTGGGGCTATACTTCAACTATTATGTCGTACGATTTCCATCTCCAACGGCTTAAGTTACCGAGATGTACCGACCATCAGCGTTACCAGACGATCATTATCCACTTCTCTTAGGACGTCACTCATGCAGCAGCCTCACTCCTCCCGTCCAGACCTAGGGCAAGTCTCGCGAGCTCACTGCAGGTTCCATAGCAGGGCTGCTTGCCACTATGCAGCCGGTATGCTTGTAGACGAACATGTACATGCAGTGACGAAGAGTCATTCACTTCTTCTGCTGGGAACTGTATGCCCCTTCTCATTTGGGTGAATCGCCCGTTGAACCCATCAGATTGCCTGCCCCTCTCAGACCGTACCGAACAGTGGCGTAGTTTTCTTATCACATAAATTGTACTGCTAAAAGCTGTCTGTATGATATCTGCGGTAGTTAGGCACCCGACGCTACTAGCTCGGAAGCCTTACATTCACCTACTCTTTACACGTTGGTAATGTTCAACATTCGACAAGACTCGGTATGACCTCCGAATCGTCGACACGCTACTATTTAGGAGGTTCTTACAAGGGATTTCCATGTCTATGCATATTTAACAAACTCAAATACTCCGACCCCGGTACAGTATGCCCATAGTGAGCTGCAGGCATTGGAATGCGGAAGCAGTAGCCGTCGCCATCACACAAAGCCGTTGAAGTATGCTAGAGGCGTATACAACGTAGAGTGATATGACAATGATCTGATGTCTGCCAAGCCGGCCTCTATATTTAGAACTTAGATAGCTGTGCAGTAGCAGAATCTGATATCGGTAGCTACCACTCTGTGATGGCACTGATACAGAATCATAGCGTTTCTCGGAGATGTAGACATCGAGACTGGAGTTCGCCTGAAAATCTGAAGCTTGATAGTATCGCAAGTTGCCATGTGTTGAGAGCAGAAGACTCGAAGGCCACGCCAGTGACTCCGTTGTGATCATACATGAACCGAGACCATCATGCACTAAGTACTACCTACCTCATTCGATACGAACAAATCTTCAGCGGGATCTCCATTCCCCTCAAATTCCAACACGCACAATGGCAATATCGATCCACCTCACGGATGCCGCCCGACCCGACCATAGTACATCCTTGCTACAGTGCCTCACTAGATAACAACCAGTATTGAGCCTCAAAAAGCCCTAGTCCCTGCAATCAATACTCCGAGGCAGTCCAAAGCACGGAGATCCGCCATGGTAGGGTTCAGGCATGCAGGTACATACACGCACACCGTTTGGCACCGGTGAAGCTTCAAGATCTACATGTGCTGATGCGTAATGTGTCCGGTTGCTTGTCTGGATGCAGAAGCTCAGATGGTAATGGTACGATTTAGACTTTAAGAATAATGGGGTATGATGTTAGTAGCAGTTCGATACATGCCATGCTTATGATCGTGGGTAGGAATCAATACCAGTACCCTCGGATTAAGGGATCAACGGTTCGATTTTCTGATCGATCAATATATTAAGTGTCCTCAGTGGGGATTGCCAAGGTGCGACAATGAGGCTTTTTCTGAGTCTAGAGAGGTCGTTTTAGCGAGTATCACGGTCAAGGGGCTGGATTTGATACTGGCTGTACGCAGATTGATTGGCGGAGTAGTATTCTTTTGTCACCATGGGAAGTTCATCACATTGTCGAGATCTTGTGACCTAGGCAGAACTCCCGAATGGAAGTCATGACCTCGACGTTAGATGTTGCAACCGAGGGTTTGAAAAATTGTTGTGCATGGTACACATCAAAAGAGAAGAGGGGAGAAGACTTCAGCTAGAGATGGGAAGTAGTGGGATTGCCAGGCGAGAGTGGCGGTAATTATGATCACTTAGAATCAGTTCACTGCGTTTGTGAGTTCTAGTTCACATAGCTATATTGACTCTTGCTAGAAGCTTGTTACAGATATCTTACATTATGTACACCTTATTATGATTTTGGTTGAACCGCTGCCAGGAACGGAGAAACAAACAATTCAAAGCGCCCACCGACTTCTTACGTCTGGCATCGCAACCACACCTCACCAAAAGCTGCAGATATTTCGCTCACGCAACTACCCACATGCACGCCATCCCCTCAAGCCTGAGACTTCCGCAATGCATCCTTACTACCTGAGCTCCACACCCAGCCTCTCCACCAACAAATCCCTCAACCGCTCATGCAGCTCATTCGTCTCCTCGTTCGTGAGCGTGCGCTCCAAACTACGGTAGTTGATACGATAACACAGACTCTTCCTCCCCGTCTTGGGATGTTCAAACTCATCCACCAGCCGTACATCTTCGACGAGATCACCGCAAACCTCGCGCGCGATCTCCATGACATCGTTCTCATGGAACGACAGAGCTGCAGGAGCTGGCGCTGCTGGCGGTACGATGGTGGAGTTTGTGGAGTCGGGAGTGGGGTGGAGAGTTGTGTTGGAGCCGGCGCCTCCTGCGGCGCTCTTTGTGGGCTTGATCCAGAAGGAAACGTCTTTGAAGCACGCAGGATACTTGCTGAAGGGGATGAAACGTTTGATCTGCGC
The DNA here is from genome assembly GCA_027946375.1 of Neodidymelliopsis sp. IMI 364377. NCBI lineage: Eukaryota > Fungi > Ascomycota > Dothideomycetes > Pleosporales > Didymellaceae > Neodidymelliopsis > Neodidymelliopsis sp. IMI 364377. The sequence goes on along the minus strand of JAPEUT010000059.1, from coordinate 95,833 downwards.
GGTCTCGTTGAACTGGCTCAGGAACCTCTTGTCCTTGGACCAGAAAAGTCGGATATCCGGGATTGAGTACAACAGCATTGCAATTCTCTCCAAGCCGATACCGAACGCCCATCCAACACGGTCAGGGACGGATGCGTTGTTGAGGATAGGCTGCGAGACGACTCCTGAGCCGAGCACTTCAAGCCAGTCGCCTTGCCAGAACACTTCGAGTTCCCAAGAGGGAGATGTGAAGGGGAAGTAGGCTTCCACCCAGCGGATTTTGAGCGGTTCAGCGGCATCTTGAGAATCGGTGGCAGATTTGGCTGCATTGAAAATCGTGATGACCATGTCCTCAAGACTGCGCTTCAGATGGGCAGCGATAGCCTCAACCTCCTCAGCAGAGTGCGTAGCCTGGAGGGGATTCCGTTCTGCATGAATAGTTGGGTTTGGATCTTCAACGACAACGTTGTGTTTTGGAATCTTCTCAACGTCGTCCCAGATGATCTGGGCGAGGGATTTTCCCTCCTTCTCAGCTTGCGAACGATCCCAAGTTCGTGCGCCTTCCATCTGATGGAACACAGGGTAATGAGAGCGGTCGATGGCATCGCGGCGGTAGACATCAGCGCTGATTAGGTAGCCTTCGCTTTCATTTGCGCGAAAGGTGTCAGCTTGGTGAGCTGAGGTGTGCGTGCGCAGAACAGTGTCCTTGTTCAGGTAGTATGTGTCTGTTCGATTTCTTCCAACATGATCCGGTGGGAAACCTAGAGAATCAAAGTTTTGGACCGTGGTGACAATAGGGAAGAGATCGTTGTGGGCTTTGTAACCCGGGAAACGTGACTCGATGAGTTTGCGGGTGATTGTGAGTGGGTGATCAGGCTGGAGGTGCAGACGTCTAGGTATGGCTTCAAGGATGGTTGAAGGTGTGTTCATCCATTCGTCGGTCTGATAAGTCCTTCCTTCGACAGTCACTTGCTGTGGTGATGTTGCTGGCTAGTCTTAGATTCATCTTGACATAGGAGGTGTAACATCGGACAAATACAATGCTATACATGCTAGCGTGAAATAAGACTTGAAGAGTGACTGGAAGAGACCGGAGACAGAAAACGACCGAGGAAAGGTGCATCAAGATAGACGTGGAGATGCCGGGGATCAAACGCCGAAAGAAGAGTATCACATGACAGCGACTCACCAGAAGAATTGCATCTCGTAAACTGCAACCGCGGCCAGGAACTGAACTGTGACTTCCGTATCCTCAATGCCGCATTGCGGTTAGCCTGACGACATAACGTCGCAGAGAGCCTCGGTATCTGCATTGTCCTGATTGAAATTCTACCCGTGATGGAGTTCAGCGTCGCGTACCAGGAAAACGCAGCGAGCAACACGCGAGACTCCGCCAAGCGGCGGCAACCGTGCCTGCATGGATCTGTGGTCGGCTACAAGTCGCGGGTTAGCCGCACGTTTTTCGGATGACGTGAATCCCTCGGCAGCACAACAACCACCGAGCTTTGCGCTCGTTCTCCACTTACTGTCGAATATACCTCTTTGTCAAGGTCGTCAAGTACCGTGAAGGCTACATGCAGCATTTGCGCAGTTTAATTTGACAATGGCCGCCCTCAAAACGCAGAGAAGCCTCCCGGAGATGAAAAAGAGCCAGGATGTGGTGAGCAAACCAGTGCATTATCCATTCTGGTTCGGAGGCAGTGCGAGTTGTTGTGCGACGCTGTTTACACATCCACTGGATCTTGGTAAGCTGGTCTCACTGTTCTTCGAACATCAGCTAACAATGGCACAGTCAAGGTACCTTCTCAGCAGCAGCTTCACACATGACGTCCAACTTACAATGCCAGGTCCGATTACAAACACAAGCAGCCAGTGGAACAAGACTGAACATGTCGCAAATGTTTGGCCATGTCTTCAAGACAGATGGCATTGGCGGTCTATACCGTGGTGTACGCAGCGCAATCGTCCTATTGTCAAATCTAGTCGAATACTGACACCTCTCAGCTTTCGGCCGCCCAACTACGCCAGATCACCTATAGCATGACCCGATTTGGCGTCTACGAAGCCCTCAAGGACCGCTTTACCACCGCCGACAGCAAGCCCTCTTTCCTGACTCTTGTAGGCATGGCTTCCATCTCCGGCTTCATGGGCGGTTTTGCCGGCAACCCAGGCGATATCCTTAACGTGCGCATGCAGCACGACTCGGCGCTACCGCCAGAGAAGCGACGAAACTACAAACACGCAATTGACGGCGTGATTCGCATGGCGCGCGAAGAAGGTGTTGCTTCGCTGTGGAAAGGCGTGTGGCCCAACTCTGCACGAGCCGTGCTCATGACCGTCGGCCAACTCGCGACATACGACGGCTTCAAGGGCCTCATTCTAAACTACACACCACTGCAAGACGGCCTGACAACACACTTCTCCGCGTCCTTCATGGCCGGCTTCGTAGCCACGACCATCTGCTCGCCTGTCGACGTGATCAAGACGCGGGTCATGAGCTCGCACGTCAAGGTCGGCATTGTGAAGCTCGTCACCGACATTACAAAGCACGAGGGCGTGGGGTGGATGTTCAAGGGCTGGGTGCCGAGTTTCATCCGCATGGGCCCGCATACGGTGCTGACGTTCTTGTTCTTGGAGCAGCATAAGAAGTACTACAGACAGCTCAGGGGGCTGGAGTAGAAACGTATAGAGTGGAGAAGTAGGGGTTCTGAGATTTTGACTCGCGAGCTTTGTCGTTAGATACCAGTGCGCATTTATTGCTGCATTTGCTGAGGCGTTTGGGAAGAACCAAGTTACATGTTTGTGCAGAGCTTGAATAGACGAATATACCGAACACTCCAAATACACTTTCTTTGTTAGCAAGTAAGACCCAAGCAGGCGGTCAAAGTCATAGTTAAAGACTAATGGCAGGTAGATTAGGTGTAGGAGGACTTCATTCGGAGATGGTCTATCGCCATAGAAAGAACGCACGTGGTATAATACCACAAAGACTATCGTAGTAAACATGTACCCGGAATGATTCCCTCGAGTCCAGCCAAGAATCCCATAAGCCAAGAATGGGCTTCCTGGGTCCAAACACCACCAACGCCGTTGCATGCCATGCCCAGCAACCATTGCCAAGAGATATTTTTAACACATATGAACAGGACAAGGAGATTAGAGAAAGAGAACGGGCACTACCAATTAGGGCATCAACTCCACCGGCGGCCTCGCCGTGCTGATGTTTCGCCCCATGGCCTTCTCGCTTGCGATCGGCCCCTCGATGCCCTCCATTGCATCCGGCGTCAGTGGCTGCGGTGTCTCTGTGGTATCTTCCACAGAGATGGCAGGCAGCTGCGGGCTGTCACCGTGGTCCTCAGGATGGTATACAACCACGGTGCTGCCTGTCCGCCTTCTCCGCGAAATCGGGCTAATGTCTCCTGACTCGCTCATCGGGCTCGCAGCGTCGTACGGGTGGGCATGCAGTTTCGCCAGCGCTTCTGCAAGGTCCTCTGGGTGGACCAACTTGTTTGGCGCATCCTCGTCGCGCATTTCCCAGCCCATGGGCGGGCTCGGCGGTGGACTGATGAAGAACAGTTTGTCGCTCTTCGGCAGTGGTAGGTGCTGGTCGGACGGATTCATGGGTGTGTTGATACCGAAGTAGACGCGGATGCGGTAGCCCATGATTGTCTCGCCGTCAAGAGTCTGGCGGATGGTGATGGCATCTTCGGTGGAGAAGAAGGACACGACGATGCGCTTGAAAGATTTGAGAGGCGCCCAGGTGTGGACTTTGGCGTGTGTGTCGATTGTTTGGCGAATCTCGATTAGGGTGGCGGGCTGGAAGATCTCAGGCGCAAGAAGGTTCTAAGGCTTGTTAGACGTGTTGTGTTAGGCTCTCCAAGAATACATACTGTGATAATAAGAGTGTTTGACGGCGGTGACGGCTCGACCAGAGGGGGCAGGTCTGAAAGGTCGAGGGACAGTGGCGACTTGCTCCCCGAAGAGGCGCGCGAGCGCTGTGGTGAGGGTATTGTTACTTGCATGTTTGCGGCTGCGATCATGTGTGTGTATGGCAGAGCTTCGGTGTAGTGAGGCTTGCTGGTATGAGTGGGAGAATGAAGCAGACAGCGTGCAAGTCTTATACTCGGCGGCGTAGAGACGTTCCAGCTGCCGCATCCGTCATGCAGTCAAGTTGCTGCTTGCTGGGGCAGTGCAAATACCGCCAAGCCTTACCAGAACGTCCGACTTCTGGAACCAACCGCGGCCAACGTCCGAATCTTGGTGCATTTTGTCCGCTTGGTCTGGGCTGTCTTGCACAGCCCGTCATTATTTGTGAGCGCAACGGTGCGTGTTGGCTTCTCAGAGACGTGTCGCCGAACACGCGGCGAACGTTGGGCTCAGGGACCGCCGAGACACTGACGCAGCTGCAACAGCAGTGCCTTGCTAAGGAGACTGGTCACGGACACCCAACTCAGCCTCCCAGCGTGGTCGACGACTTTTCGGAGCACCGTGTACGATCGCCCGTTCAAGCAATGCCTCACACCACTAGTCTGCCGCCGGCTTACCCCGGATAGTATCGCTTGCATTGCCAGTGCACCGCACCGTAGACACAGCAAGTCGTCTTCTTGTCCACTGGGCAGGCTGAATTACTCCTCACCAGAACTAAGTCGCATCCGCTTAGCGTTGATCCGCCTATGCATACACAGTACAGCCTTGCGGTGCCATCGTGTCTTCCATCTAATGTGCCCCAGTAGGCGCACTCCACAACAACATAGTAGCGGTTTGCATACCCCGCCGTAGCATGTAGTCGAGATAGATTGGAACATGTCTCGCAAGATACTTCCTGAATACTGCTATTTTGAGCAAGTCTCTCCGAGGCTGTCTTTAACGCGTGGTGATGTGTGACTACGAGCCTCAAAGTTGATCACACTGGGTCTCGTGGGTGTCTCGAGTACCTTGAAGGGCTTCAGGAACAGCCTCTTTACCACGTTGTTTTGATTCAGCCATTTCCGCGCGATCACCACCACGTTTTCTGGTCCGAGACGTTGTATTTTGATCAGGAACCTGTCCAAAGATGCAAATGGAAGACTAATATGACTAAACTCTCAGACTTGCGCTCCGCACTGCGACAAAGACTCGGAAAATTGTACCGAATGATTACTTAGAGCGAAGCGTTGTAGATAGCTGGAGCACTGCGCGTGCATGCGGCCTTCGATGATAAGTTGTCGGCGATGCACTCGTGGATCGTTACTGGTAAAGGGGGTGTGGCTCAGGTGTGGCTCAACTGTGGCGCATGCACGCTTTGACGGCTGCTCCGCGCAACGAGCTCTCACCTCAAAGAATCTCAAGGCGTCAGTCAGTCAACCGCGTCCCAGCTCCACCCCACGTACCCACTTGTACGTCGCTCTCCACTTCCCACCGCAGTCGCGTCGACACTCTGCCACCTCCTGAATATCCTGTTCCACCCAGTCGACGCGTCAACACCGGCCCACGATGGACTACGATGCAGAGGGCGGCGCAATCAACGTGCGCTTCTTGCAGGTACACCGCCCGCTTGGTCTGCGCCCACCGAGATGAAGTCACTGACACAGCTTCGCACAGGCCGACAACCAGCGCGCCCAGTTCATCGTCCAGAACTTCAACCTCGAGACCGCCAACTCGCTGCGGCGGGTGATGCTTGCTGAGATTCCTACGCTTGCCATCGATGTCGTGGAAGTGCTTGACAACACCTCGGTGCTTGCCGACGAGTTCGTGTGCCACCGTCTTGGCCTCGTCCCCCTGTCGTCAAGAGGCGTCGAAGATCTGCTGTACTCGCGCGACTGCGACTGCGAAGGCTATTGCGATAACTGCTCCGTAGTCCTGACACTGAACGCAAAATGCACAGGCAGCGAAATCATGAAGGTGTATGCGCGAGATTTGGTAATTGAGAGCAACAGACCTAACGACGAGGTGGGGCGACCTGTCATTGTGGACTCTGAGGGCACAGGGAGCTGTATCGTGAAGCTGCGGAGAGGGCAGGCTATCCACATGCGCTGTATTGCAAAGAAGGGTATCGCAAAAGAGCACGCAAAATGGGCGCCTTCTGCGGCGATAGGCTTTGAGTACGACCCGGCGAACAAACTGCACCACCTGGACTACTGGCACGAGGAGGATGCCGATGCGGAGTGGTAAGTGCAGAGCCTCACAGTCGCTGAGCCATGCGCGTGCTAACAAGTGACCAGGCCCAAAGACCAAGACCGTATCAACCTTGACGGCGGCCCAGCCAACCCCGACGAGCCTTTCAACTACAATGCAGTCCCGACTCGCTTCTTCTACGACGTTGAGACAGTAGGCGGTCTTGACCCGGATCAGATTGTCACAAAAGGCATCTCGACACTGCAGACCAAGTTGGCGCAGGTGATTCAAGAGTTGTCTGGCGGTGCAGGACCAGATGCTGCTGGCTTCGAAGGCGCACAGAGTCCTACCATGAACGGAGGCGGATACGGTGGGCCAGACGCTGGATACACAACGCCTGGCTACGGCGGCGCGAGTCAGTGGGGAGGCGCAGGCGGTGCACAAGGCGGCACGACACCGTACGGTGCGACGCCATACGGAGGCAGTGGCTGGTAGGCTTAGAGTACTGTATGATATTGCATGGGCTGGCGTTAAAAAGGAGATGTGCAGGTTGGACTCTACCGTGCAGGCCGAGGGCTGGACGACTTGAAGGGAGAACAGGTCTACGCAGCGTTAAACTATATTGAAAGATGGCACAAAGATGACACGGAATATATGGAAAACTTGAGGCGTATTGGAGAATTGCAGGTCAATATGCATACAATGATTCGGAGTACAGTCGCGATACAAAGCTCACTGCTGCACTCTGCAACTCTGCGCATAAGCCAACCCACATCCAATACACCACAGCCATCCCAACCACTTAACGCGACGTTCTTGGACACACGAGCAATGTGGAGATGGAATAACGCGCTAGTAGTCGGAACAGCGGACGTGATTGGCCGACAGCCAATCTGCGGCGGGACTGACTAAGCCGCTCGCTTAATCCAGCACCAATGTTGCGAAATATCCAAAAGTTCTGCTGCCCGCCGCCTCTACGACCAGCCTACTAACGTTGCAGCACATCGCCGTCGCGACACCACCGTCAAGATGAAGCTCAACATCTCCTACCCCAACAATGGCACGCAGAAGCTGATCGAGATCGAAGACGAGCGCAAGCTCCGCGTCTTCATGGACCGCCGCATGGGTCAGGAGGTTCCCGGTGACTCTGTCGGTGACGAGTTCAAGGGCTACATCCTCAGGATCACCGGTGGAAACGACAAGCAGGGTTTCCCGATGAAGCAGGGTGTCATGCACCCTACCCGTGTCCGTCTCCTCCTCGCTGACGGCCACTCCTGCTACCGTCCCCGCCGCACCGGTGAGCGCAAGCGCAAGTCCGTTCGCGGCTGCATCGTCGCTATGGACCTGTCCGTCCTCGCCCTGTCCATCGTCAAGAAGGGCGATGCCGATATCCCCGGCCTGACCGACGAGGTTCACCCCAAGCGCCTCGGTCCCAAGCGCGCAACCAAGATCCGCCGCTTCTTCGGTCTCAGCAAGGAAGATGATGTGAGTTCTCTCATAGCTTCTTCGCCAGCCGTTGCCCTTGTGGCCGGCTGAGTCTGAGGTCCAGTACATGAATGCTAATCGAGCGTAATTTAGGTCCGCAAGTTTGTCATCCGCCGTGAGGTCCAGCCCAAGAAGGAGGGTGCCAAGCCCTACACCAAGGCCCCCAAGATCCAGCGCCTGGTTACTCCTCAGCGTCTCCAGCACAAGCGTCACCGTGTCGCACTCAAGCGCCGCCGCGCGGAAGCCTCCAAGGATGCCGCCGTACGTCTTTCCATCTTCTACACATGCGAGTATTAGCATACTAACAAGATTCTCAGAACGAGTACGCTCAGATCCTCTCCAAGCGCATCTCCGAGGCCAAGGCTTCCCACGACGAGGCCCGCAAGAGGCGTGCCTCTTCCATGCGCCACTAGAGGGTGTCATGATATATGATGAAAAGTCGTGAATGTTTACTTTGGCGTCGGCACGAAAATAAGGTGCGGGCTCGTGCATCTGGAAGAATACTCCGGGATTTTAGGCATGGGCGTCTCATACCACTGACTGCACAAGGCAGTTGTCTTCAATGATACAATTGCATTACTTCACGATACTGAACCTTTGTCCACAACGTGTTTCTTGATGCTGCGCTGACACTGCAAGGTCTTTTGTTGCGTAGCAATATTGACTATGTACGACTCTTTCCACCAGCTCCTCTTAGATAGTGGACATCTACCTGATAACCGCACTCTCCCTCTCAATACCATACAACCTCTCAAGGATATCGCTCCCTCCAAGTAACCCTGCCTTCCCGCCCAACAATCCACCGCCTCCACCTCTTCGATCCGTCCAGATCTCATGGAACCTGATAGCCATATCGCTCGCCGCAACAACAATGCAACCCTCCCCAATCCCTAATCCACCCAACACGCTATCGCCCCTCTCTCTGTCCCCATCGTGACGATCCCCCGCATCTGGGCTGCTCATTGGTCCGCGGGGATATGCAACTGCGCAAAGCGCACGGTTCTCGTCCCACCACGGCACTGCAACGACCTGCTCACAGCTTGGCCACGCAAAGACCGCAATGCGATACGGATGCTCTGGTTGCGCGAAGCCAAACGTGGCTGCAATCTCACGACGTGTTTGCGACCAAATGAGGCTTGTAACCTGGGCTGCGCAGTCAATGGTAGCGAGACAAGCTCCAGACCGCGTGTGGTAGAAGTGGATGCACCGGTCGTTCGAGCCACCGCCAATCGCGACAAGACCGCGGTGCCACGGACAGAAAGCCATGGCTTTGACAGCTGCATTGAGTGTCCACTTGTGCTTGGCCACCGTGTTTGGGAGGTAGAGGACAGGACCAGAGCGGTTCGTCACTGTATAAATGGATTCACCAGCAGGACCTTCGCGCACGTTCAGTGTTGCCGAAGTGCTTTCACCGTTGTTCAGCTGAAGAACACGCTTAGTCTCGAAAAGGAAGCAGTTGTTGTCATTTCCTCCGCTTGCAAACATGTCACCAGCTGCGGACCATGCCAGCCCGCAGATCTGCTGTGTATGGATGGTCATGCGTGCCAGCAGTGTCATCGCCCCATGCCAGCCGAACAGCGCGCTTTGGGTTTTCGAGGGCCACTCAACACTGTAGAAGTAAATATGCCCAGCTTCATCACCAATGAGCAACTCCTCCGTAGGTACGTCAATCGCCCTATCTCGAAGCGAAGGCCGTTGCACTACAGTAGGTCGGAAGGAAACGCACGACACTGGCCTTGGCTGCGTAGCATCGAATCTTGGCTCTAAGTCGAATGGACTCCAGAGCACAATGCGGCCGTCTGCTCGTCCTACGGCAAGAATAGCTTGCTCTCCTTCACTGGAAGAGAAGTCCAGCGATGTGATGTGTTGGAAGTCTGACGCTGCATTCATGGGAATAGAGTTGAGTGACTCGGGAGTGTCCACGCCATCTCGCTCAGACCAGAGATGCACAAAGTTTCCGAGGCCTACTGCGAGACATTTGGCTGTGTGAGAGTAGGCAAGCAATGTGCAATAGTAGTCGTCTCGCAACTGAGGCGCATCTAAGACTGTAATCAATGTTAACATATTTGAAGATCACCTGCTGCCACTGCCACTTATCTAAAGGGTAAGTTCGGCACGGCTTTTCTGATATTTTGCTGTGGTCGTCGAAGGGCTGGATCGCAATGTCAGTACGACGTCAAGACGGTATCGGTCACCATAGCACAAACGTATTTTGGTGCCACATTGAGTCCATGCGCTATCCCTCCAGTGATGTGGAGTATGTGCAAGGGTGTTGTTGCGTTGCGTTCTAGGCTGCTGAGAGGATGCTGGCGAATGTTGCAGAATGCGATCCGTTTGATCAACCTCAAGGGCCAACGCAAGACGTCGTTCGTATGCTTCCATCTCGGCTTCAGGATCTGGTTGGCTGAGAAACGTAGAGGTATAGAGCGGTGCAATAGTTCCACTTCCAAGCATTCCTCCTCTGCCCGTAGACACAGCTGCTATCGTATCACTCACGGCTGAAGGCCCGCCTACATTCCAGACAGCGCCAGCGCTGATCTGACGTGCAGTCAATGTCGATAAGGTGTTTTTGATTCTTAGGTTGGGAGTTCTTCCACTGCCGCCAGGTCTTGCAGTAACGACAGCATGAGCTTCTCTCAAATCCCGAAGTTCAGCGTTCAACCGGTCGCTTCTGCGCACTCGATGGCTGAATGGATCAGCGCTTACGCGGTGGCCATGCCGAGAAAGCTGTTCGCGCTCAGTCGGTTTGTTGAGCTCAAAGCTGTCGCGTGTGACTGCCGGAGGACGACGACCATGGATGAAGCGATCTGGGGGACTTGTCATGGATTTCCTTGATGGCGACGCCAACATTCCACCACGTGAAGCCCATTGGCTTGGTCGTAGAGGAGAGCTGGAAGAACGAAGCGGTAGACAGCGGAGCTTAGCAGGTGATACGAGCACGTCAACGATAGAGTCAGTGCTGCATTCTAACTCGAAACTACCGGTGGTCGGAGAGGTGGTTGGGGTCGCATATCTGGCAACAAGCTCAGCTATAGAGCTGTCAGATGAGCTGCGCTGACTTCTTCTTCGGACACGGGGAACAGAGTGATTCGGTGGAACGTTCCGAGTATCAAGTGAAGGTGGAGTTTGTATCCCAGAATGAGTGACTGAATTTGGTAAGGAGCGACTATTTGGATGAGCGGTGTGTAAAGGTTGGTGAGGAGCTGGGAGATCTAGTATAGAGACATCTCTTTTTACAGGCGAGTCGACCGGTAAGTGTGATGGAACAATATCGCGAACAGGCGTAAAGAACTCTGGTGCTGAAAGTGCGCCTAGCTGAGAAGCAAGCTTGGGCTTCGTAGGAGACGGTGGCGGAGTGAAGAAACGGTGGTCGACCTCTCTGTCAAGATCCCGGAAGAACAGACAGCTTCGACTCTTGCGAGGTGATCCTGGGGTTCTGGGTGACGACCAGCCTTCTGTGCTAATGGTTTTGGTTGGTGACAGGGGTGGTGTCGCATAGCCAGATCCTGATGAGCTTGATTCATTCGAGTCATACATTGTGCAAGTTCTTAGAGGTTTATGAGTGTGCTGTGAGTCAATTCCCGTGCATGTCGAACAGAGCAATGTCCAACCGTGCCGTTGTAAAAGCGAGGAGGGTGGTGTCACTAATCAGAATCTCCGTTAGATTTCCTGTAGTCTTGTCGTCGTTAAGGCTGCTTGGTTAGTCGTATAGCAATGATTGATCCGAGGTGTCTAGGTTGGATGGACGCGTGAGAAGAGAGCGTCCTGGGTGGAGGTGACGTGGGGAAGGCGAGGTGGGGCACATGTTTTCGCGCCATCGCGACTTGAGAAACCGCGTCTCGTTCAACAACCCTGCATAACGACGTTATGGCAAGTGTGAGTTGAAATTGGTGTGAGTCCAAGATAGAGTGTTTGAGCTAATCATGTATAGCATGGCATATCTCGTGGTTCAGGCCCCATCGTCCTCTCAGAGGAGGCACGACAGAAAGAGCTCCAGCAGATTGCAGCCTACAAAGATCTATCTGACCTCGTGAATACCAAAGTGAGTAACATGCACGTAGTAAGATGCAGATTTCTGACCGAGTTATACACTATAGATTACAGAGAAGCATTACACAGCTGAAGTCCTTGGCTTAGTCACGAAACTCCTGAACGAGAACCCTGAGTACTACACGATATGGAACCATCGAAGAAGAGTGCTTGTTGCACTGGTCGCTGACGAATCACAATCGTCAGACGACCTATTACAGAACGACTTGCAACTAACATTCGCTCTGTTACGGAAGTTTCCCAAATGCTATTGGATTTGGAATCACCGGAATTGGTTGTTGCAGAGAGCAGAATCACTACTAGGCGCTGACGCTGCACGCAAGCTATGGGCTGGGGAGCTGCAGTTGATTAACAAGATGCTACATGCTGATAGTCGCAACTTCCATGCCTGGAGTTATCGACGTTTCGTTGTCTCGCAGATCGAGCGCTTAGGCTCCTCCACATCCGAACCCACAGATGCAAGCCTAAGCCTCGCACAGTCTGAGTTCGACTACACCACTAAGATGATCAAGACCAATCTTTCCAACTTCTCGGCCTGGCACAACCGAAGCCAGCTCATTCCTCGTATCCTGCGCGAGCGCAACGCAGACGCAAAGGCGCGCCGTGCTTTCCTGGCGTCGGAGCTGGAACTCATTTGCGAAGCTATCAACACCGATCCCTTTGATCAGTCCATCTGGTTCTACCACCAGTACCTCATGTCGACCATCTCCCCGTCTTGTTCTCCCGGCAACCTCATTGTCCAGGACCTGACCAATGGCGAACGGCAGAAGTATTACGAAAATGAGATGGAGTATATCCGGGAGATTTTGGAGGACGAGGCTGACTGTAAATGGATCTACGAGGGTTTGCTCGGGCTTGCGGAAACATATCTAGAGGTCGACGCAGGGACAGGGACAGTCACAACGAAGGATCTGAGGGTGTGGCTGGCGGAGCTGAATCGTCTTGATACGTTGCGACGAGGTCGGTGGGAAGATCTAGAGAGAAGATTGCGGCTGTGAGACGACATGGCCGTGCGTCGTTTGTCAGGGCTTCTTGGTCTGCTCCTCAGTCGTGCTCTTGACCGGTGCTTCTTGCGTAACGGCTGGTGCGGCTAGCGCCGGCGGAACAACGTCTTTCTGTGGGCTCTTCTTCCAGGCCCAAAACCCTAACGCGTCTGACCACGAGGAAGAAGATGGCTTGACATCCTCCTTCGCTGATGTGGGCGTCAAGACTGGCGGTGGCGTGACGGTTGCGGGTGTGGGCGCAATAGGTGCTGGGCCCTCGCTATTCAAAGCAGCAGCAGCAGCTACTTCTCTGTAGACATGCATTAGCAGATATCTTCGAGGGTGCTATTGGCGATAAATCTACCGGTTGTACTCCTCGGTGAGCCTCTTCATCCTTTGCGCCTTTAACTCTTCGCCAAAGGTGGCCATACCAATTGCAATGCCCGATACGGTCGCCAGTGCGATTGGGAGAATACGGCCAGCCATGGTGATGATCCGGTTGTGCTTGTGCCAATTGTGTGTTTCGGTGTTGGAGTAGGAATGGATGACGAAACCGGTGGGCAAAAAGTTCGGTGTTCAGTCGCCGCCGAACGCGCTAGTAAACGCGTCGAGCTCACACGCATGGGTGTCTTCCACTTAACCCCACGATACTCGACACACAAAACGACATGCAGGAGCGGCCAAATGTCCAAATGGCGCCAGAAAGGATTTGTCCAGGATTCGGATGAGGAAGAAGACGAGTCTCAAATTGAAAGTCAACACAGCAGACGAGAAGCATACTCAAATGGACGCGTCGAGCGCGTCGTTGAGGCTGCCGGGGGAGAAGAGGGGCATGATTCACTCGAAGATGGGATAAATCAGATCAGGGATGGAAAAGAACAGGTTACTGGAGTGGTGGGAGCAACCATCCAAATGCCTGGAGAAGGACTGCTCAGCTGTGCATCTCAACGTACATCGCCCAGACGACCGAAGCCTTCACCAATCACGCCCACGTCGAAGCCGTCTTACCATAGAGACCTCACCGAAAGTCCAGACCCACTTCAAAGTTCCCCAAGTCCCAGGCAGCGACCGCAGAAAGCATTGCCTTCTTCTCCTCTGCTTGGATCGCCGACCTACCTACGAAGCTCTTCGGTTGAGACACAAACCCGACACAATGCTGCAGCATCCTCGCAGATCGTCGGCGACACCACAACTTCCACACATGAACCTTCGCCGACAAATGGAAATCAGACTGTTGATGCATCTGTTGTTCTCGGCGAGTTTGGAGTGGCAGCTCTCTCGGACAACTCCGAAGACGAGCTTAACTGTGGTCAACGCTCAGACGCCGAGTCGGATCTCTCAGACTATCCTTCAGATTTGTCAGATACAGAGGTTCCGCTGGTCACAGCATACGCCGAACCTCACCGACGAACTGCTGTCCAAGTGGTGATTCCTTCTTCGACAGCTCTACAATACCAGCTTGCAGAAGAAGAAGCAAGACGTCAACTGCGCCAACGAAAACCAATTCAGCTGCATCCGTATATGTTAGAGGGGGAACGGTACCGTAGAGAAGTACAGAGCCGTGGCCTTAAACCGGTTCCACGAGCACGATCTCCCCAACGAAAACCAGGTCACCAAGTTACAGAAACACAAGAAGAGGAATTCAATCCGTTCAGAAGCCCCTCAAGCAGCCCCCCGGATGCTGAAATCTTCGTATCCACACCTGTTTCGCGACAAACAAGCAAGGATCATCAGTCAGGCAGTTCGCTTCCACGGTCCCGGTCCAATCCATCAAAACGCAGATTACCTGACACCCAACTTCGCGTACCACAGCCAGCAAAGAGAAGAAGGTTGAACGAAACCCTGACTCAGGCTTTGACTACACCAGCAAGAACTTCTGAGAGCAGTCCTGTCCCTCGTGACATCTGGTCGGTTCCACCCGATTCACCACCGTACTCCAGCAGTCCACCGCTGAACGCACAGCTGAGTAAGCTGCTCTCCACTAGGAACACTGCAAGTCTCCCTACGCCCTCCAATTCTTCGACTTTCCAAGATGAGCTTCAGCCGCTACCCGACTCCGATTCGGACCCTATACCCCGTAGCGTACAAAGATCCTGTGCAGAACTACGTCGACCAGCGAGAATTGTTCTTAGTGACGACCCATCATCGGACTCGGACGTTGTCAGCAGTGAGGAGGAGCAAGCAGATGGAGATATCCAGAAAGTCAGCAAGAAGATGAGAGGGGTGCTTCCTGCATCTTGGCTTCGGATTGACCGACAGGCGCAAGAACGAAGACAAACGCTCGCCCAAAAGCGGGCTCGTCGAAATACTTCTCTATCTCCAGATCCACCAGAGCCTCAGCGGGGTGTAGCGCAGAAGGTTACGAGGCCTGTCGGTCGTCCTTCGGGACTTGACAGGCCAACTGATGCACCCGCAGGTATTATGGTTATCTCAGATGAGTCTGACCACGAAGCCGGAACCTTTGTTTATCAACCAACCCACAATGCGCAGAACTCAGTTGAACATGCGACAGCTCTCGCTGCGATGCTTGACGATCGACATGCTGATTCCGATGACGATTTGGCAAGCATGGAGCATGACCGTTTACAGCTGCCCACGCTGGGAGGTTCTGGAGCGAAGCGAAAGCGACAGCCGAAGATCAAAGACGCTATTGGAAACACGAAGAGAAACAATGTGTCGACTGGTGTTCCCAAAAGAAGTCAACCTGCGAAGCTTACATCTAGCCACTTTGAACGCAAGAGGCAGGTCGGAAGAAGGAGGCCACGTTCAACCCCACCACCAGCTTTGAGTGTTATGGACATTGAGCTCCCGCCTAATGTGCCTCAATTTCTCAAGCTGGCCAGACGAGCTGCACGTCGAGACTTGAATCAAGGGCGTCAGAGTCCTCGCAGGAAGCAGATCAGATTGCATACTGCTCAAGATACAGAGGACGCAAACGTCGCCCTCTCCCAGTGGCGAAAGGGACTCTTGAAACCTAGCAGTCAGCCCAGACGCTCACATTTAGCAACTACGACAGATCATCCATCCCACAGTCATCGATCCAGCAATACTGAGCAAAACCTCAGCGAAGATGCATATGCACAACCGATTTCGTCATTGTCGAGCGCCAAGCCACGTAAGCGTACAGATGTAGCCCCTATGCTGCAGTTGCTTCAAAGAAACACGATTCTTGCCAGGGATGCCTTACAGCGAAAGAGAGCAAGGGACTTTGGCAAAGTGATTAGGAGGCCTCCTTCTCCTAGTTCGCTGGCTCCTAGGACTGCGCAACTGGAGGGAGACGAGAAAGAGTTCGGTCTCAGTCATCGAAAGATTGCCTTTCATAAGGGCCTGCAACGTGTCGAACGACAAGATCAAATCCAGCAGCCCCTGAAGCAACAGTATCTAAATCATCAGGTAGCGCGCTTCCTCGCTGATGACGAGGCTGTCGTACCGCCGCTACCTTTGGCTGAGGAGATTGGAGAGCTTCACAATGAGGTGCTCGGTGAAACCAGCGGCAATTTACCAAGCCATACACATAGAAAACGGTTCCGGCAAAAACCTCATGCTAAAAGACTTGATGTTGATGCGCGAGAGTATAGGCAGCCGAGTGAGCCAACTTTTGAACCTATCGTCACAGCACCAGCCTTGGTACCAGCAGAGAACAAGATAGAGCAGCAAGGGGGGGTGTTGCAAGGATTAGGGCCTATCGGTACCCGATACCCTACTATGTTCGACATAACCCCTTTGAAGAGCGACACATATTTTCATTCAGAAACCTTCATCGGCTCCGAAGGCTTGCGGCAAGCCTTGTCCGTTGGTGGTCGTGGTTTCCGAGATCTTGATGAACACGCAGGACACTGTACTATATCCCACGGGTCAATGAGCATCAGGTGTGGACCATGGGGCGACGAAACATATTCACGAATTTACGAAATGACGACAGCAATGCGGCTACCAGAAGGTGACAACCATGAGCAAGAAACCACGTCAATATCTCTCGAAGTTGACCAGGCATCTCTTTCTGCTCTCCTTCGTGCGCTGGCTTCCTACATTACGGGGCATCTTAGTTTTCATGATCCGATTGATCGGAAAGACTTCGTAGTAAAGATGCAGCATATTGTACAGTCGATGTACGAACGAATATCGACGCTCAAGCTGTCTACATCCAATATGCGTATGCTGCCAGGACGCACACGAAGTTCCAACCGTGTGTTAAGCTATCTGCTTGTTGTGAGCATACAGATATATCTGATCGCCCAGCACCCCACGGTTACCGAATCGGACAGAACAAAAGTATTGAACACGATCAAGGATACCGCCCGATGTGTCATCCGGGACGTTGTCAGAAGCACGCCAGAATTGCACGCTTTTCATGACAAAAACAAACTTCACAAGGAGCGCGAGAATGGTATTCGAGATGCCGATACCGTTGTCGAGAGTGTCGTCGTATGTATGCATACACTAGAGCGACTCGACGTACCTTTCTCCGGCTTTTGGGATCTGGTTAGTCAGGAGCTAGTGTTGCTCATCTCACCAATACGCCAAGTGCAAACTTTGGAGAGTATCTGGGTAACATTGTTCTCCCTGTTACCGTTTGTCGAACTGGACCTCTCGGGTATTCCGGATCGGACCCGCATAACGTTCTTCGACAAGGATAATTGGACTTGCATTCGAAATCTTCTGAAAGAGATCTTTGGGGCATATTTGGAGACGTCCAAACAAAGTGGATCATCGATGAACGAATACGTTCGCGCCAGCCTTACCAGATGTTACGTGCTCATAAATGACTGGCACTGGAAGCGTCCAGAACAGATGCTTAACGTTGTCTTCGATTTCTTCGGCAAGCACGGTCTGAGGCCGCTCAGACGTGAGACTAGCACAGGCTCCGTAGATTTCCTACAAGGTTCTGCAACAGCAGGCAGCTTGATGCTTGGGCCCAACGAAGGCTCGTTCCATATCGCACTCAAATGTTTAGTAACAGGCTTACAGGGTATGAAGCATGCCTACCCAGAGAAAAAGATACGCAGCTTCGTATTTAGGCTGATCCCCAACCACGGACGAACGTATCCGAAAGACCAACCGCTTCAAGAAGAAAATTTGGCCGCCCTTCGCAATCACTACGATCTATTGTCGACACTCTACTGTATAGCTCCACCGTCTTGCCGTCCTAAGTTGGATCTTATTCGCACTCTCATAAGCCATGAGACCTCGCACCGTGAAGCTTGTAGAGTCAATGTACGTGCTTGGGCGAACCTAACGACATTTCAACTGGCAACAGACGAACCATATACAACCGCCAAGCCTTTTGCTCTGTGGTATAAGGAGATCATGCATCAGACTCTGAAGCAGTACCTATTAGCTAAGACTGAAGCCGATGACTACCTCAAGTCACGAGTCCTTGATGGTACTGCTGAGTTCTCCGCGGTCCTGGTACAACAAACAATGGAAAGAAATCAGGAGCAAGTTATCGCGACTCTGCGCGATAGTATTGTGGGTATGCGAAAGGCTGTTGAGCGTGCCAAGGATCAGGCGAATCTTGCGACCTTCCTGATCGATTCTGATATCGTAAATCTACTCGAACTTCCACATCTGGAAGACGATCGACTTCTTTGTGTCATCAGAGACACTCTGCTGGTCTTCCGGCAGTATGCATCGCTACAAAGAGCGCAGGCTAAGCAGCATATGAGTCAGCCAAGGAGCGAAGAGAGTCAGGACTATGGCGACTTTCCAGATCTAGACGAATTAGACGACACCGAGAAACCCGAATCTGCGTCAAATACAGTAGTGTCACAGACATCACGTTTGGACTTCATTCAAACTCCTCTGTGGCACTTGATGTCTAACGCATTCGGCGCTGAGCGTTCGCCAGACGACAACCTCCTCATGGATTGTATTGATACATGGGTTCTTATTGCTGGCGACCAAGTTACGACTGGTGGAAAGACATGGTCAAACTATGTCAACTCATTCAGTCAAGTGTCCTGGCAGCAATTGCGACCCACGGAGCAGACGAGGAAGTTTGGCCCCTATTTCATGTCAGCTTTGATCGCTCGTGATCCCGCTGCTTACGAGGAACATCGTCAAGAGTTCCTTACAGCGTTGCTACTCAGTCTGGCAGACCGAGAGTCCATGCTCAGATTTCAGTATCGACTTCTGGATGCCATCGTTCGAACTGATCCTGATCATCCTCTTTTGATCAACCTCCCCTTCTTCAAAGTCGAGTCTGATGGGAGTTTCGATATAAGTGGCGATAGTCTACGATCACGTCGCCTTGCTCTTATTTCTAGCTTGCTTTCGAATATGCGAGAGGACGTGTACACAACTTCAGCTCAGGAACCATCACGCGCTTCGGAGGTGAGGAGAGCATACTCGGCAATGCTGATGGACTTCATGGGCAGGCTGAAGAGCAACTATCAACAGCTTCAGCACGGAGCGACGGTGACCGGAGCATACGTCGAGTTTGTCCAGAAGATTGTTCAGTTCCTCAAACAGTATACAGGCGAGATATGCCCGGTCCTCCCCTTCTTTACGGACTCGGTGGCCTTCCCATTGCCATCTGCGGATCCTACATATGTAGTCGGACGACTATGTGGTTACGCTCCGAAGGTAAAGCACCCTGGCACTGCCAAGCAGTTGTCCGTCTTCATACAGACTGTAGCGCAGCAAGCTGCTTCCGACAACCAGCAGGTATATCTTGTCAATCAGTTAGTCTCAGCACTGTGTACCGAGGAAGCACCTGCTACCGACCGGGTGGCACTACGTACGATACTGCTTCAGACCATCTTCCCAGCATACATCGAAGAGGCTTTTCAGTCACGTGCAGGCTATCTTATTGCCAGCCCCATTCTCCAGTGTTTATCGTTGATACTGGATACCATGGCCTTTGATCTGCGAGTTCTCCAACCCGACATGGTTGCCTCGACTGTACATTCGATCATCTCCATTGCACATGCCTTCATCCGTGGCACTGAGCGCCTGAAAGGCGACAAAGAGCATTTTCAACATTCAAGCATGTTGGCTGGCTTGGTGCATATGTTTGAGGTTGCCAGATCCGTCGCTCAGCTCCTTCATTATATCATAAGCAGGACTATGCCAAGCACCGGACGCGATAAAATTCCACTCATCACCTATTTGGAAGAGTTCAGTGTATACACCGGACTGATGATAAACAACATAGTACCGGACAACATTCCGTCTTATCAGGGAGACGCACACACAGATGCGATGGACACATCGCACGCCGACATCTTAGCCTTCTCTAAGAGAGGCTTGGAAGATAGCATAGCAGCAAACTGGACCAATGATCAAAACTCCGTGTGGTTCGGCCAAGGCCAAGCAAAGAAGAAAGTCCATTTCGATTTCGGGACACCTAAGGAGGAAAAGTCACGTTTGGCGAAAGCTATTCATTGTTTTCACACCGTCTTACTTGCAATGCTTGAGAACAAGCATTATGAGGGGGTTAGAGTGTTCGAAGACGATCTTATTGTCTAGCATTTAGCGCTTATGCATTCAGCGGCATCCAAGGAGTTCTTTCTTCGTGTAGTTAAGTCGTGAACATGAAATAGCCGATGCTCCTTTCCAAGAGTTCATTTTGTGTGAGTGAGAGATGTTTGATATCACGAGGATGCGCGTCTTAGTCGCGTTGCGGAGCCTTGACCCGCTGATGTCACGGACATCCTGGTTCCGCTCCAATAATCGGAACGACTTCCAGGTTCTCATTCCCCGTTTCCCAAACACCTTTCTTCATCCTTTCTAGCATTGAACTGGACGAGACATTATCTCAATCATCTAATTTCAAATCCAAGGTTGCTCTTCAACATCGTTCAAAATGCCACCAAAGAAGAACTAGAGGACAGGCGAGGACTCGAGCGCGCCGACGCAGGAGTCTGTACCCCAGCAGGAGGAGGCTGAAAGCTCGACTGCTGCTCACAAGAGCAACAACAACAATAACAAAGAAACCACCGCTGAGAGCAGTAAATCTACAGGCAAACCTAAGCTTCGAGACGCAAGTAGCCCATGTTATTGCTTCTTGACTTGCTGGCTAACAGTCTCTAGACTAAAAACATTCCTGATCACGAATACATCATCATGCATCGCCCACGCTTCGACTTTGAAGCTGAAAACCATTTACTTGGCGCGGATGCCAAAGAAGATGAGGATTTTGATAAGTAGTACAACAGCAGCACTGACGCCGACGCCAACGCTAGTGTGATACTGGAGCCTGCCAAGGACCACCCGGAGCGCAAGTGGTGCATCATGTGGGAGGGCTTCAAGATGGTCCTGGACTATCGGAGACGCTCGCACTATTGTAACCCAGACGCTTTTGGAATGTACATTTATAACGACTTCGAGGGATGGGGCTACCAGGAGTTAGTCGAGAATATGGTAAGCGGTATACAGAGGGCGAGATGAAAGCGATGCGCTTACTGATATGACGACAGATTGTTGACTTCGATAAATCGGTCAAGAAGAAGGATGACCAATCATTGAAGCACATGTGGGCCGTTCTCAGCGCAATCAGTCTATGGTTGAATGAGGTTGACCAGCAACCTCTCATTCGTACGTGGCATGGTCTTATAGTTTTGTGTCAATCAAGGACTAACAAGAACAATTAGACAACGAAGATGGTGAGAAGACACAAGCAATATTTGCACTGGTTGGCTACGCACTCTTGCGTGGCCTTGCAGCTCTCGACGCTGCAGATGAGATCAAGCCCGATACCAACTTCCCCGATCTCCCCATTGCCATTACGTCTCTTCTAGATTTCAGCAAAGATCTTGAGGCCTACGGTAACGAAGACGAGGCCGTTGAATGGCGTCCTCATGCCGCTGCCTATTTCAAGAAAGGCAAATTCTCTAACGAAAAAGGAGTCTTCAACACCGAGAAGTCTCTAGAGTCAGCCGCAGGCGGAGACGAGAGTAAGCTCGCTAAGAAGACTGACAAAGATTCTTGGGAATGGGACAAGAGGCTGAAAGCCTACAAGCGCAGTCATGGTACGGGCAATGGTAAGATCGGCGGGACAAAGTTCGATATCACGAAGATGAGCAGGAAGCAAAGGGCAAGTCACGCGTTTGACAAGAAAGATCCGCTTGCCGATATTTCGGACAAGGACTTGAAGGAGGGTAACCTCGACTTTGCGTAAAGCGGCTGACTTGAGACCAATCGCCGTATCGTTTGTTTCCTACTCTTTTGAACGGGTTCAGCGAGTGTAATGTAATGTTTGCTGATAGGTAAATCAACCCCTCCCCGCTTCCTATCCTAAACACGCCATCCGTTGCTATTCGGCTCGATCAGAACAGCCACGCTATCTCTAGCCGCTTCAACTCCGGCACTTCCCCATATCGAACAGTGCTTCTCCAGACCGATTAAACCCCAAGGTTAGCCTAAGACGCGTTGGATTGCCAGACTGACTAAATTACGCTCCTCTCTAAGCACGTGCGGAGCACATTCCGTTGCTCATTACGTGCGGGAACATTGAGACCGAGTTTGGGAGCAATCCTGCTTTCAGTTCAGACAGCGCAGGAAGCTTGACAAGCTTTTGGCATTCACGTTGCGCAGAATCCTGCTCAGATGGCAGCCCCGGATGGTCTAGATTTGAATGCGTCAACATTCGGCTCGCGGCCTCAACGCTCGACCCTGTGGCTTTTACAGCTGACGTTTCCAGCAGCGAACGATGCAAGGGCAAGGAAAATTGGATGTGGCGCATGCTGACGTCGCTCGCGCACATGCAGGCACGATTCCGTGGCGTCGGCCTGAAGACCAATCAGATCGCAGTAAATGCTCCATTTGTGTTTCCAAGTGTGCCAACATGACGTCTGCCACGGGACTGGCTTGGTGTGACGAAGCCCTGATCGACAACACTTGAGTGCCTCGATCAAGGGAACAGGGTAGCAGGACGGAAGGATGATGAAAACTTTGTGGAACTGGAATACAAGGCTGTCGTCATCGGAAGGTACAACCATAAAGTGCGACTGCTCTGCGGCTTGAACGCATGGTAATCAGAACACAACTTTTATCGTCAACGCCAACCTTCAACAACTTTACCTTCACACCTAGTTCTCATCCTCTCGGCTTTACCAGTCGGAACCTAATACCTCATCATGGCTTTCGGCGGTGCTGCGCTGAAGTTCATCGCAACGGGCCTCTATGCCCTCGAGTTCTGCTGCGCTGCAATCGTTCTGGGAATCTACTCCTACTTCCTTGCAGTCCAAGCTGATCGCGATGTCACTATTCCACGCTGGCAACAGGCCGTTACTGGTCTCTCCGGTGGAACCGTGCTTTACACCATCTTCGCCATTGTCTTCACCTGCTGCCTTGGTGGAAAGACCTTCTTTGCTCTGCTCGGCTTGATCTTCAACGTCCTTTGCTGCGGTGCTATGATTGCTGTCGCCGTCCTTACCCGTGACGGTGCATCCAGCTGCTCAGGCAACGTTAACACCCCGCTCGGTAATGGCCCAAGCAGCTCCAAGGAGGGCTTTGGCAGCAACGGTCAGGGTAACCAGATTACCTACTCTGCATCGCTCGGTACTACTTGCAGGCTGAACACTGCCTGTTTCGCTGTCGCCATTGTTGGAGCGTGAGTCACCATCATTGTTTCTTCGCAAATGCTTAGACTAACAATACCTAGCTTCCTCTTCCTCCTCTCCATTCCTGTCCAGATCCTTCTCGGACGTCACCACAAGAAGGAGAAGCGCTTCGGCCCTGGTCCCACCAACAACTACACCCGCGGCTCCGGTAACAAATTCTGGCAGCGCAAGAAGCGCAACAACGAGTACCGTGACCCTGAGGTTGCTGCCATCCCCGCCACCACCACCACTGGCCATGCTGCTCTTGCTCCCGGTGCTCGTGATTACCGTCCCAGCCACGACACTCACATGACTGGCTCAACCGTCACTGCTCCTCACGGCACTGCCACCCACGGTCCCCTTGACAACCACGCTTACAACAAGCCCGTCACAGGTGGCTATCACACTGTCCCTGCTGGCACTTACGCTACTCCTGCTACCAACTACTAAATTTAGTTGGTTAATTGAGCAGCACTTCGATATTGCTCATGTCTATTACCAAAGATGTTGAGGGTTGGTAGGACATGCTTTCACTTGTACTACTATTATGACTGAGCGCGATATACCATGGGATGGTCATGGCAATGACCTGCGGAGGATACAGAACCGGTGTATTATATGACCTTACGAACCTAATGCTTAATACATGAACACTGCACACATCCTGTTGTACTCATTGTGAACAAGTGCGTTGCGACTTTGCAGTTAGCAAGTCAAATGTCAAATGGCCATGTCAGACGTCAAATACTCACCACATGTTATGTTTCAGAGTTCAACCCTTGAACTGTAGGACATGTGAAAATGTCGAATAGTATATTTAACTTCATGAAATTTGTACAAATTTACTCGGTAACGAACAAACACATTGGTATCTCTAACAACCCTACTCAATCGTGTCCAAGCTTCCCTTTCCTGCAGTCGCTGCAGGCACACTCCCCTTCTGCGCCTTCAACTTCTCCTCAAACTTCTCAAATTCCTTCATCGCAATCTCCTCCTCTTGATCTAACACCTGCTGAACCCCCTTAACCTCCTCAATATAATGCATCAACATGCTCTCGATTCCGTTCTTCAGCGTCACCGTACTGCTGTCGCATGTTCTGCACGCACCGCGCAGCTTGAGCAGTACCTGTCCGTCCACAAAGCCCCGGAAGTCAATGTCTCCACCATCTTCCTGGATCGCGGGCCGAATGCGCGTCTCAAGGAGCTCCTTGATCATGCCGACGACTTCGTCGTCATTCTCGTCGTACGCAAGTGTGTCCACCTCTGAGCCGCCCTGGCCCTCCTCGCCGGCTTTGGCCTCGACGGTGTTGACGACCGGTTGGCCTGAGGTCAGCGTCTCGTTTATGACGGCGAAGACCTCGGGCTTAATGTGCGCCCAGGGCGTCGCTGAGTCCTTGGTCACGGTAATGTAGTCGACGCCGAAGAAGACGCTGGTTACGCCGTCGATGTTCATGAGTTGTGCGGCGAGCGGGGAGGGGTGTGGGGGTGCGAGAGTGCTGCGGGGCGAGACGTATTCGAGGAAAGGGGAGGATATGGATTCAGGGAGGACGCGCATGTTAGGGTTAAACTTGAGGGCCTGGGGATATGTCAGTACATAGATTGAACGTCTCGAGTTGGTTGGTGATCATACGTCGGCGTTTGGTGTGGGCTCAGTTTGGATAAACATTGTTCGCCGCGTGATGGTCGCAGAGGATGAGATAGTACCCTGGTTCCATGGCTGTGCTCGCGGTCGGTGCTGTATTGGAGATGATGTGATGGGCGACGACTTTTGGTGCAGACATCTTGTGGCGACGCGCGGAGCTCTTGATCGAATGGAAGGTGTTGTTCGCGACAGAGTGCGCATGGCAGCTCGTGGGGTCATCATGGAGGCCATTGTATAGGATTTGTGAGGATTGTTAGGAGCGAAGGTTTTGGTTATCGCAATGGCGATGTTTAGATGTCTGCTAAGAGGAAGTTTCGGGGTTCGGCAATATGACGTTAGATTAATCAGCAGCAACTTCGAGCGCAACTTTTGTTTTGAGCCAATCACGCATCGCGCCTTTGACTATCATTCGAACACTTTGACTATCATTCGAACACAATGCTGGCGAAGTCCTACCAGCTGATTCCCCGTCCTTGAGCGTCTACAGATACTACATTGTGCAAAGCTTACACAGAGAACTGACATCATACTGTACAAAATGAGGCTCAAGATAGGTAGTTGATTCAACAAGAACAGTCAATATATTTTCACAACCAATGTATATACAAGAACATCAAGAAGTCTCTTAATCATCGTCAAGATGTCGTCCATCCCATCATCTTATCGATATACTGCCAATCTAGGCAGCCTGCTCCTTGAGCCAGGCAATGAAAGTCTCAAGGGTGAACTCCTCGGGCAGCGCACTGCCAGAAGCAGCAGGTGCGGCAGCGGTGGGAGAAGCAACAGGTGTCTCAGCGGCAGCCGATGTGGCAGCAGGGGCAGCGGAAGTAGCAACAGCACTGGAAGCGGCAGGAGTCTCAGCAACAGCGCTGGCGCTGACAGAGACAACAGCAGAGGCAGAGGCGGTAGGGGTAGCAATAGCAGTGCCGTTGGATGCAGGGGCAGAGGTGGCAGGAGCAGAACCGCCGGAACCAGCACCGCAGCTAGCGACAGGGCCACCAGGAGCACTGTAGGTCGAAGCGTCAAAGCCGTTGTAGACATTGGGGATGTAGATGTTGTCGTCTTCGGCCTTGTAGGCACCGGGGAGGGAGATGGTGGGACCGCAAGCACCCTTGCTGCCGGTGCCAGTGATCTTGAGCTGGGCACAGCCGACTGCAGTTTGTTAGCATGATTGGAAGGATAGAAGATATGCGAGAAAACTTACTGTAGAACTGGGCACCGCCAACGGTCTGAGCACCATGGAGCGCAAGCATCTCCGAGCGGAGGAGGTACTCTCCACTCGCGAGGCCGGTAGGCAGCTTGAATTCATGGGTCATGTTGTCCGCCTGCATGATCTCGTTGGCCCACTTGCCATCGACCTGGTCAAGCTCATCGATCTTGAACCAGCCGGCGCCAATGCCAGTAGCCTGGGACGCGTCGTCGACGGGTCCGTACAGGAAGTGGGTGATGGGGCCAGGGTGGCCGGAGGAGTCCCACTGAACCTTGATGGAGTCGCCCTCAGCGGCCGCAACGGTCTCAACGCCAGAGGGAACTTTGCTACCGTCGACGTTGCAGGCCATGTCATCAGATGTTACGTCTGTGACGGGGCTGTTGGAGGGCGGCATCCGGATACCGACTTGGTAACCGGGGGTCTCATCGTTAACCCAGAACTGGTGGAAGTTCTGGTGAGCCGAGACGGCACCGAGGAGAGCGGTAGCGATGATAGCTTTGGAGAACATCTTGGAAGTTGTTTTGGTTGATGAGTGTTGTGTAAGGGTGAGTACAACAATCGACTTGGTGATACCGGATCACGAAAAGAATGTGAATAGCGAGAAGAATGGAAAGAATGAATGGACTGTTGCAAGCAACTGAAAGAAGGACTGGTCGTTGGAATGATCAAGCAGAGTTAAGCAGGGCTTGCAGCACCTTTAAACCTCTGCCTCTATCCCGTGGGCCAAGATGAGAGTTCTTCGATCCCTTTCGCTGCGACAATTAATTCCGGTATCCAGGGTTGTCGCATGGATCCTTCGCGACACCCGTTGCCGCTATCCCATCTTCGTACACCGAAGCGAACTGCCCAGACGGCAGCCATGTTCTTGACAATCTGGAAGAGGCAGCATTTTCGCCCATACGGGGGTAGTCAATATGTCTGTCATGCGAGGCTGCGGCGCATGGCCTCAAAGTGGTCAGCCGAGATTGGGTGGATTCCTTGGTGGAGAGGTCAGTGTTTTGAAACCCGCTGTACGGGGCTTAGCGAGACCAACATCGCATTGCTTAGCGCTCTGTCCTGTTTCAAAACTTCTGTGACAGGCGGCAGCTAGGATCTTGTTCCTGCATGTCGGCGCTACGAATCTTGCTCGGGTTCAAACAGATTGTGATGACGTTCACAATGCCGCGATTGTCTTTAGATTTTTCAAGCTGTCAAGAGGGTCCGAAAAGACGGACGTGATCAGGAACATAGCTTTCCCAATAGCGACCATCAAACCGACAATCTAGTTGTTCTTTTGCGAATATCAAGTTGTGAAGCGGTAAGGTTGATGTTGTTCTCATTAAACATGTGCCGATGTTTCCACCTCATGACACGCCCGCCCAGCGCTTCGCTCGCGCCCCACGCATCGGAAAAGGCGTCCGCTACACCATCCTGACCAATGTGCTGAATCCAGTGGGGCTTGTCTTGATAACTTTTGGCAGCGAACTCTCCGTCGTGGATTTACTGTCGCCAGCAATCTCTAACGGGTTGTTAGCGCTTGGTGTAGGCGCCACAACCGGTTGCCTGGTAGTCGTGGGTTGAAACGCCCCACCATTCACTGATATTGATGCGTCTACGACCTGCATAGTGCTCGAAGTGGCACTGGTAGATACGGTCACATACGCGGATAAAGCACTGCGGAGCACGTCGTCGCTGAACATGACGTGGATTTCCTGGACTACTGGGTTTGTGGGTGTCGGCTGAAGCTGTAGGAACAAGCGTACGCCAAGCGCGATTGAGGTAAACCACAGCGTGGTAAGAAAGAAAACGGCCGCAAGGATCCATGGTATGAGAACTGCCTTCCTTGGGAAACGTTGACGCCGAGGGCGTGGCGGCAGTGGAATGTCGTCGAACCGTGGTGCTGGGGCCATAGGGTGCGCGTAAGCTGGCATCTGCTTCTCTGGGTCGACTTGAAATGCTTTGCGGTCTTCAAAAGCGCTTTTGCTGGTCCATCGAGGCAGTTGTTGTGAATAATAGGTGGGTAATGGAGTGGGGTGTGGTGAATTGCTTAGAGTTATGTCCTTGGACTGCTCGCGCTTGTGGAAAGCCATAGTATTAGAGGTGGTAGAAGCAAACTCGAGAATTACAAGTTAGAATATCCGAGAACCGGCTCAGGTCGCGAGAGAGACAATGATGATCCAGACACATGAACCGAACATTGATAGTCGATGAAGACGAGATACAGATATGTACAACATGCTGGCCGTCATGGCTAGGTGCGGAAGGGCTAATGGATCGCCAGACTTGGGCAATCAATGGCATCCACTCGATGTTTTCGTGGGGTAAGCTCTTCGCCGTAGACTGTAGATATCATGTTGTGGAGTTGTCATGTTGTGGTGGTGATGACACGGTGTGTTTCAGTAGCGCCCTGTCGAGTGATGATGATTGGGCTCGCGCATCCGGAATTGCAGGGCGGTGTCGTGCACTGACGCCTCCAGCCATCACCGCTCTTATACACCGACAGCAGCTGCAACACAACTCTGGACGACTCTCAACATCAGCGTGGACTACACTCGGATGCGCTACCTTCATTCTTGCTCCATCACATGAGTTTTGCAGATCTGAACTTCTCGTCCACACAACAACGCAGGTCCGCGCCCTTCTTGTCTGTAAGACTTGTAACTTACAAAGCATTGCCATCATCTGCGATATCTTTCCTGTTAATTCTCAATTTTCCTATGGCATGTAATAACCGATTTGCCAATACCGTCTCTGCTTCATGGACTTAGTCATCATCCATCTGCGATGTGGGGTTGCGCCAAAGACAATCAAGATAGAGCAGCCTTTGACTGTCTGTACTTTGTCATTGTTATGCGACTTCGAGTACACGTAGTCTAGCAGAGCTCCGAGAGTATCGTAAGTACTCTCAAGGCTATGAGGCATTGATGGAGACCAACAACACGGTGCAAAAAACTAACGCATCGTTTCGTGAATGCGCGGCAAGATTCTGATCACAGAAGACGATCTTAGTTGAAGTAACATCTCGAGGTACAGATCTCTTTGCAGCGTACCGTAACAAGGTCGTTTGCTGGTACTCACCTGTCTCTCCGCTGGAGTTGTTTCTGAAAGCCGCATTCTTAACCTTCCACGCAACATTTTCTAACAAAGTATCTCAGCTTCGCCCAAAGCCGAAATCAACTCAAGTTGGCTCTTTGGAGAACCTCGGAAACTCATCACTCATGAAACTTGGATACGGATATTGGACTCCTTTTTGTTCGTTGGTAAGCGTGCCGCTCCAGTGGGCTTGTTGCTCTCCTCGAACGTCTCCCCATACTAAAAAGACTTCTAGAATTTTAATGCGCAATACAACGATGAACCCTCGGACCATTTGTAGACTAAGTTTCGAATCTGCTGTGCGGTCTTGCTTTTCGCGCCACGCGAGATCTTGAAACGGCCGAGTTCGTCAGCATGCCGAGGCAGTGGCTAACATTCAGATTCATCAGAACATGAATACGCTATGAGAAAGTTTCTTTTCGTTCTTGGAACAAGATGTTGGAACATGCAATTGTTGAAATGAACGGAGAGCAAGCAAATGGTACTGAGACGATTTTTCGTGTACCAAATGTCGAATATATTCTAACTACGCCTGGTGCGGCCTCATGTCATGCACCCGATGTTTGAGACAGCCATTCTCTTGTCAAAGTCATGTCTAGACACCGACATGTCAATCTCAACCAATAGTAGTCGTTACAGGCAAGAGCAACCCGAGGCACGATAGTGAAACGTACCGAATCTGCGGCGAGTTAGTTATGCCAACCCTGTCTACTGAGCAGCACTCTGTTACACACTTTCATGGCGAGTTCAGACGGTTACAGAGGGGATTCTACAGTTCCAGGGTTGCAGGGTTGTTATAGTGGCGGTGCAAGGAGTAGATCTCGAACTGCTCACATGCACATCAACTCGAGGCGAACCTTAAGTTCGGTTCTTCACCGAGCACCAGGATCCCCGAGTATGCAATCTGCTGTCGCTCTGGTTGTGCATGAACAAAGCTCGATGAAAGCTCGAAACAACCAATAAAAAGTGTTCTCGTTCACCATCTTCCTCGGTACCTAATTTCAATCGCTTCGGCTTTCTCCAGATCTCTTGGTCCTTCAAATGAGAACCAACCTGCCTCTACTTGGCACTGGCTTGGGCGATGCCTTTGCTTTTGTGCCGACCATGCCTTTGGATGGGCTTGGCAGTAGTTTCTACACGAGCGAAGAGAGCATTAAAGAGACCTCATTCTCAGCGTCTAGTTTGACATCAGCAGCACTTCGCTTTTCGATTCTCTCCACTTCTCCACAGGGCCGGGCCTCCTCTCTTTCGATTCTTCAGTCATTCGCTCAACTGGTTCGACACGAATACTTTTCAATCACATCCACCAATCGTTCATACTCCAAAATCATGTATATCCAATCCTCAATCCTTATGGCTGCACTTGCCGGCCTTGCTGCTGCTAGCCCAGTCGAGGTTCGCCAGTTGGGTGGCATCGGCGGAACTGGAAGCACGTCGAAGGAATTCTCTAGTGGAGGATGCAAAGACATCTTGTTCGCCTGGGCTCGTGGATCTACAGAGATCGGCAATATGGTAAAAATCACTTTACATATGCCACCGAATCAACGACTAACTTTGATAGGGCACCGTTGTTGGCCCTCCAACCTCGAATGGACTGAAGAAAGAGTTTGGCGCCGACGCTGTTGCAACCGAGGGTATTAGCTATGCTGCTTCAATTGGCACGAACGCAATTCCTGGAGGCACAGACGCTGCATCCAAGAAACTCATGCAAGACACGCTCAACTCCATGGCGCAGAAATGCCCAGATTCAGTCATCGTGGCCGGTGGATACTCCCAGGGCGCTGCGGTCAACCACCGCGCTATCGAGGAGCTCGACCCTGCGGTCCAAGACCAGATAGCTGGTGTTGTACTCTACGGAGACACTCAGAAGCAACAGGACAGGAATCAAATCCCCAACTTTCCTGCGGATAAGGTCAAGATCATTTGCCAGCCTGGAGATGCCGTCTGCAATGGTGCTTTGATTGTGCTCCCAGCTCACTTGACCTACGGTTCGCGCGCCAACGAGGGAGTGGAATTTCTCGTGCAGCAGGTCAAGGGTGCTCAGGCAAAGATCAAGGCTAGGAACGCGAAGCGTGAGGCTGAGAAGAGGGCTGCTGGACTGGTTTCTCGGATCAAGAAGGTCGCCATCGCTCTTGTTGCCTAGAATCTGGGAATATGAAACAGAGGAAGAACGCTCCATAGGATTGACTTCTCTGAGGTCGATGCCTTGTGCAGGCCGCAACATCGCCTGGCAACGTCATAACAGATACAGCTCTTGCTACTTCATTTCTTTTCACTGTTTTGAGTACAATAACTTCTTCAAATGAAACTGCCTTTTCGTTCCTTACTTTGTGGCTGGTAATGACCAACGCATCTCAGTGTTGTGTAACAGCAAGAAAAATGTACCTGTAACTGTGATCGCCACGAACAACAGGGCTCCTCTACCATATAGCAGGAGAGTCGCGATTGGGTCATCAAGCTCAAATCCACGTCAGATCACTTCCTCAGACCAACTATTAGAAGCTGATATAACTTAGCATGGTATGTTATCACAATTATCTTACATGTTCGATCTTGTATTGGAGCGGATGTGAGAAAAACGAACGGCTTACAAGGCATTGAGGGAGAGAACGTATGGTTTAAACGCATCGTGTATGAAAAAATGGGTGCAAGAACGATATGAAGTATGCTGTAGTAGCAATACACTGTAGGAGAGTATCTGCTGAATAAGCTCGGTTAGGCAGATCTACCGTGACTATTTCGAACTGCACCTGCTTCGAACAGCTGCTTGTACAGTGAAGAATAGCTGCCCGTAGCGTTCGTGTAGATGTTGTGCAACGTTGTTCCTCTCACAGTTTACTCTGCTTAGTTCAGAGGCTGGAGCCGTACGTCGCAAGAGACATCAGCGAGGAGCGAGTCTTCTTTTGCTGATTCTATAGTTTGCCACTGCCGTAATGTGCTCACTACACGTAGACAAGTGCCATGACATGCTCGACTGGTGCAAAGAGAGGGACAGTCGGTCTAAAACGCGGTCGCTCCAGGACTGCCTCCAGCCACTCACACGAGTCCTCGTCACACCCTCCTGCATGCAATTCAATTTAGGTCAACGGGGCGCTTCTCACGCGCAAGAAGCTTATCGAGACACACATTCGACGGCGGTGCAGCGCATAAGACTCAATCTAGAAATTCCACTTCAGTTGCGCGGTCGTCGCGTTGAATTCTATCGCTCTCACCCACCTCTACTAATCTCGACTTCGCTCCTACATCATTGCCGACTCAAATGGCCTCGCCAACGCCTTCCGCCACGGCCCAGCAACAAATTGAAGCTCGGGCAGCAGTGATTGCATCTCTATCCTCAATCGGCACGTCGATCGATGCCGACCTTCGCACGCGTACTGCAGACCTGCACGCCAACTCAGCGGCCATAGCCAAACAGGAGAAGGAGCTAGCAAAGCAGACTGCTGCACTGCGAAAGGAGAGCGACAAGTGGCAGAAGCTCGGTGATACGAGTACGAAGAAACTCAATGAAATTGGCGACGTGCAGAACTGGGCTGAGATGCTTGAAAGGGACCTATTGGTGTTGGAAGAAACAGTCAGGCTAGTAGACGAGGGAAAGATGGACGATGGATCAGGCAGAGTCTGATGGTGAGATCGCGGGTGCAACTAGCTTGCGCGGCTTGTCGTCGTGAGCTGGTATCTCTGGTCTTAGGCAACAGAGACTCATGTGCGCCTACTCGTTATTCCTCAAGCAATCTCTGCGATAGCAGCAAAGTTGTGCCTTATTACGATGCACATACACATGAAGTACATAGCTGTTGATTATGACGTCAGAGCCACAGAAACTTCCAGATCGACATTTCTGTATCCTGGTCAAAGATTTGTTGGTGAACGCGTGCTGGTCGTGATGCCCGTTTCTTACTTAAGCGTCCAAGCGTCCGAACGTTAGTCCAGGCGCGTGCATCATTGCTTGAAGCTTCCACTATTGGCAACGAGAGTGACAACACCACCGACCCACATCACACACGACAGAGGCTTCAACCCTCACCGTCTCTGGTATTAGTCATCTACTACAGATCCTGCGCCAGCTCAGATAGATTCACGCCTGCACCGTGATCTCTGACTGCGCTTTCCTCGTCCTCGCCTCTTCTCCGCACCTTCCTCGCGCATCACCTTCCCCGCTCGCAACCACTGTAACGCCTACCAAACAACTCGACCATCGCCCGCCAACGCTACCGAGACACTTTCTGTCCTTTTCAGCAACTCGAGTAGCATCTGCACCTGGTAACACAGGGAATACTCTGCACCGCGGCCAAGCTGTGCCTTGCGACATCTTTCGACTGTCGCCGCCACGATCCGGCAGGGTTTGCGCCAGAGGCGATATTGGAAGAGTTGTATGTAAGGACGTCTTGTGTCCTGAGCGCCCGGCGCAAACATGAAGATCAAGAAGCAGGCTACATCACGGCACGAGTCCACTCTGGTAGGCAGCGCTACATGAAACTTTACTGACAACTAGCTGACATATGCAGTCGCCGATGATAGCAACCTTCATAAAAGAGACAGAATCACTACCCCTCCATCAGCTCTCTGCCCACCTAGCTTCTTTCCCTAAGCAGTGGCCTTTTCCTCGCGGCGATGCCTATCACTGGATACCTGTGCTGAATCGATTCGACCGTATACTGGAATTATTCATCCAAGAATATGGGTTGGGCGAGCCTCAAACACAAGCTTTTCAGCGCCGATTACTACTTAAGGGTGATGCAGAGGAGGGCAACACAAGCTCCGAGGCAGGCACCACCGATGCTGTCCTAGATACCCTGCACGTATCACTGGACGGTGACGGGGAATTGATCGAGCAGCTTTTGAGTTTCACACGAATGCTCTTGGAGAACTGCGGCAATCGTAGCTTGTACTCGAGCAGTGAGCGTCTGGACAAGCTACTGAATACCACCTCCACACCGCTTTTGAAAGCGACTCTTCGCCTGGGTCACAGGCTATCACAGCGCTACCAAGCCGCACGTATGCGCCTTGCACCAGCTGCCTCGCACCCGTCACTCCTCTCAAGCCATTACAACATCAACTTTGACAAGATCCAAAAGCTGTCTGCACCATTCTCGAAGGGTCCGGCGGCAGCGGTGCCGCTGTTCGGTACACCTGTTGGCAAGGCAAAGGACAAGTCATCAGGCGACCGACGGAACGAGACGAACAGGTTCAATTCGACTGATCTGACTGGTCTCTACAGCTTACCTGAGTCCGCATTGAAGCAAGACTTCGGAGGGGTCATAATTTCTTACTATGAACCAGTGGTAACACCTGATGAGAACAGCAACAAGCCTTCTGCACCGAGCACAGATGCGCCCAGCACCCCGACACCAGTTCGTCGAACATCGAATATGCGAAACCAAACGCCACGAACACCTCAGACTGCGCCAACTGCAGAATCACCAAGTACACCGGCTGTCACACCTGGAGAGCCCAATGGTCGATCCAACGGACCGAAAAGTTTCGAGTTATCGGCGGACAAGGTCGCGAAAACCGAAATACACGATCTGCTTAAGCAGGGACTCACAGAACTGCCTGTGAGTGCGCATTACGAGCTTCTGCACAAGTTGCGCACTGCGAAGATGCTCACCAGTGGTAATGCTGGAAGGGATGATGCAGTCGCTGTTCGTTTGCTTGCAATTGCCAACATGGGCTTCGTGCATGGTGACAAGGAATTCCACACTCGGTTGGGTCAACAAGATGCGGATGAGCCGCGGCGACTGCAGTTAGCTTTCCAGCTCTCGGAACTGGTGCATCCACCCGGTGACGGCGAGAGCGGCATATCTACGGAGCTTCAGACCTTTACCTTCATGGCTTTGGAAGCGTTGTCAAAGCACAAGACCAAGTCTGCTGACGTATGCACTGCGCTTAGTGTTAACGTAAACCACGGTGTGCTGTTCTACATCGTTCGTAAGCTCGTTACTGGCCTTGGTGTTGCAGATGGCTTGCAAATTGATCTTGCTGAAGATGAGTGGCGCGATGCGGTCTTCTCCCTGCTGAACACGCTCCCAACCACTCAGTCCCGTACAGGGGAAGGTATGGTTGCAGCTGGGCTCCTCGAGATCCTCGTCGATGTTCTCAAGCTACGGACGGACAAGGCAGAACGCAATCACCCCAAGATCCTTAACTTTCTTGACACATTCGTGCACAATTTGCAGCATGCTTTCGCAGCCCTTGTCAGCGCCAAAGGGCTCGAGATCATCGCTGATCTAATGCAGTACGAGGTTGATACGTCTAAACAGCTCGCCGAAGAGGACAAGGGGATACCCAAAGAATACAAGACCCAGCTCACCGACTATCAAATTCCATTTTACCATCAACAGACTTTGAGATGGCTGTTCAAGTTCCTGAACCACATGATGTCGCACACAGGTGGCAATTTCGACCGTCTCATGCGACAGCTGATTGACTCTTCGCAACTATTATCCGCTCTCCGCACTGTGCTTTCCAACGCAAGCATATTCGGGTCAACCGTGTGGAGCATGGCTGTCAATGTGCTTACGAGCTTCATTCACAACGAGCCAACTAGCTACCAAGTCATTGCGGA
Organism: Neodidymelliopsis sp. IMI 364377; assembly: GCA_027946375.1. Classification (NCBI taxonomy): domain Eukaryota; kingdom Fungi; phylum Ascomycota; class Dothideomycetes; order Pleosporales; family Didymellaceae; genus Neodidymelliopsis; species Neodidymelliopsis sp. IMI 364377. Next base: position 60,210 of record JAPEUT010000059.1, on the reverse strand, counting down.
GGCTGGTCTAAGTGACGCGTTCCTCGAAACCGTAGCTGGTGAGCCAGCCTCGGAGGCAACGGCTGCGGCCATTGCTAGCCTCACAGATGCTACGAATCAGCAATCTCAACGCACGTACGTCCCTCGAGAGCCCGGACAACAACTGGCTACAGGTATACTTCCAGTAGCTGAAGCAATCTCAACCCTTCCTCCTGCTTTCGGGGCAATCTGTCTGGCTGAAGCCGGAATGAAGCTGTTCCAGTCCTCGAACGCTCTACAACGGTTCTTTGAGATTTTTGAGAGCCCAGCTCACGTCAAGGCTCTCGATGCTGACACTGAGATGCCTACCATGATCGGTAACACTTTCGATGAACTGGTCCGCCACCATCCACCACTGAAGGCGCGCGTTCTTTCCTGTCTGAGTGAACTGATAACCCGTGTTGTCCAGCTTTGCGCCGACAAAGCAGAGAAGGAGGGTGTCGGGGCCAAGCTATGGACTGAGAGCTCTGAAGGCAAGCTCTTTGTTGCCGGTGGCCGTCGAGCGCTTGTAGGTTCTCAGTTTGTAACTGGTCAAACCCGAGACCCTGTCTCTAGCACCACCGACGTTGAGATGCAGGACATTGACAAACAGTCAAACGTCCAAACAGCTGAAGAGTCTGTTTCAATTGATCAGATTGTCGACACAGAAGAGAGTGCTCAGGGTCCAACCACTGGCCAATACATCCGAGTGCTATGTCGCTTCCTGAGCGGGTTCTTCTCCAACCATGCGATGTGCGCAGCGTACATTGAAGCGGACGGTGTAGAGTCCATCCTCGACATCTCCAACCTAGCTTGCTTGGACCCGAAAGCCAAAGAGTCCCGCAGCATGAGCGAGGAGTTTGGCCGTGTTGTTCAGGTTCTTGTCGAACAGAAGCCGCACATTGCCATACCTTCATTGATCAAGCGAGCCCAACAGGCATTAGAAAACCTCGAACCCATGTTAAGCCATTCTGGTGGGTCAGCCTTCTTCGCCCCTTTCACAGATGGCGCCTCGCAAGACAGCGAGATAGTGAGACATGGAACAAACTACGTTAAGTCTTTGGTCTCTGCGCACACACTTGTATCGGCCATGACCTTTACATTCCAAAGCCAGATGTACAGTCAACGCTCACAACACAATGTCTCAGCTCCAGTCAACCTTGCTGACATGTATGCACGTCTCGTGGACAGCCTAGGCAAGCTTCATCGCAGCTGTGTCTGGGAAGAAATCTTACTTCAGAGGAACATGCCAACATCTTGGGAGAAGGAGACTCGTATCATCAGTCCTGGTTTTGGAGTAGCTGAAGCTGACCATATCTTTGGCATGGGTAACAACAACCGACCGTCAGATTCAACTGAAGGAACTACAAGCGAAGAGGCGACACCCTCTCAAGGAGCGACATCTGCCACCTCGGTCCCAAGTCAAAGCAGTGCACAATTCAAGAACACACAGACACTTCGCCAGCTTTTGAGCCGAATTCCTCTCGAGATTGCTCCATTCTTCCAGTCCCTAGGCAGACTCTTACTATCTCGCCGCAGCCTTGAGCCCTATCAGAGACAGTGCGCCACGATTGTTTCTGATCAGCTGGCGCAAGCAGTTATTGATCAGCTGCAGTTCGAAGCACCGAAAGAGTCAGGATCAGTCGAAGATCGTTATGCATACTGGATTGTCACATTGACGTCTTTGTCGCAACTCATGATCGACCCACATATGGATAGAACCCAGGCTTTGACTCTGCTCCTTGTTTCATTCAGGAATTTGGGCGGCTTCGAAGTTCTTGCAGATATACTCGCCAAGTTCTACAAGTCCGCTTCGGTTGCTTCTCGAAAAGAGGGTGATGATGCGAACGAGGAGACCAAGCGACTTCTGCACTTGTCGCTCGGCGGCATCAAGATTATGCTTGCTTTCTATGCGCAGATCATCAACAACAAGATCATCAGCGAATCGCCACAAACATCGTCAATGCAAACCCGACCGGATCGTGACAGGGATCGTGCAGATTATTTCTCTACAGCGCAGTTCCTTGTCGAGTTGCGTTACGCTGTCATTAGACCCGTCGAGAAGATCTGGAATTCCGACCTTATCGACAAAGCCACCACCTCGATCGTGAAGACTTCCATCAACATTCTCAAGTCTGTTCTCGAGTGCGAGGGTGAACACGGAGCGCATAAGAGCGTGGACAAGATTCCCAAACGAAGCAAACCCATCATTAAACCTTGGACGCCTCGCAATGGCGAACATCTGAACCGCTTGAAGGAGGCAGAGTTCGAAGATAGCTTGGCCGAAGAAGCCCTCTATCGCTGCTGCGACAACTACAACTTAGCGCAGGATTACTGTCAGAACCAAGTTCGACAGCAATCGTCCAGGAATCCAATCCCTCAATATGAGATCGAGGCTCGTGGCCCGCCATCTACATCACCAAGCCGTGCAGAGGTTGTGGTGCCTGAGCATGCAGACAATGTCAGTGTATCAACTGGCGATGACACGAACGACGACAGCATCTCGGAAGCACCTGACGCCCAGTCTGTACAGATGGAGGACTTCGCGGCAGACGGCTCTGAAGAGATGCCGGATCAGTCTGCAAGCACATCAATGCCTGACAACCAATCTGCTCAGCCGTTTGTTGCACCACATGATGCCCTAGCTTATCAGAAACGAATGGCTGTTGGAAACAAGGCTGAAGCTGTTGCTCTAGAGGATCTAGATAAAGAGCGTGCTACACTTCGCCAGAACCTGGTTGATCGATCGCTCGACATTCTCAACTCTCATGATGGTGTCACCTTCGAACTGGCAGAATTGGTCGCCGCAGCGGTCTCGAAGGCGTCTGACCCAGCTGCCATGCGTTCCGAAATTGGCGTGACATTGGTACAATCTTTGATCTCATATCAGAGTGAAGATGATTTTCGATCGCAGGGTAAGAAGATTGCTGCTTCTGCGCATCTCCTTGCTTTAGTACTTCAAGAAAAAGACTTTTATGAGGTCATTGTGGAGGAGTTGAAAGACAATTTCGCTACGTTGCTAGGGTTCATCAAGATCTTCCCAGATCAAACCCCCGAAGATTCTTCGTCTTGGATTGGACAAGTGCTTCTCATTATCGAGCGCCTGCTAGCTGAGGATCAGCTTCCTCGCCAGATCCAGTGGACTCCTCCGGCCAGCGATTCGCAAGAAGGGATTTCCGTGGACGACATACCCGAGCCCATTGTGAGTACTGATGAGAAGAATTTGCTGTTCCAAGCGATTATGGATATGCTCCCACGTATTGGGAAAGACGAATCTTTGGCCCTGTCGGTTACTCGTGTTCTAGTTATGCTTACCCGCACACGGAAGATCGCTACACGATTGGCAGAGAAGCGCAACATCCAGCGCATTTTCCTCATGATCAAGCAGCTTGCTGGCATAACCAACGACGGCCTACGAAGCGCATTCATGATCGTCCTTCGCCATATGATTGAGGACGATGTTATGATCCGGCAGATCATGCGCACAGAAATCCACCAAGTGTTCGAGTCGCGCGAGCGTAGACAGACAGACACAACTGGCTATACCCGCCAGATGTACGCTCTCGCTATTCGCGCACCCGAGATCTTCGTAGAAGTGACCAATGAGAAGCTACACCTAGCGCGTTTCGACCCTAACCAGCGTCCCCAAACATTGACACTAAAGCCAGAGGAGGCCCCTGCTACAGACTCTGACGCTACCGCCGGCCCATCCGATACCACAGCTGAGGCGGACAAACCGAAGGAGTCAAGCGAAATTCCACCAACAAAGCCAGTTCTGGAGCGTACAAAGACAACAGATCTGAAGTTACCCGTGGTCGAAAACCCAGATGGCGTTATCCACTATCTACTTTGTGAATTGCTTGCATACAAAGAGATCGAAGACAAGGTGGAACCTCCCAAGCTCACAGAGACTACTCCAGAGGGTTCGGAAACACCAGAGGTTACCAGCGACTCCCAGAATGTGTTGGAAGGAGCATCGACTCCTCCAGCTGCAGCTTCTGAGCCAAGTAAACCTGAGAAACCAGTCTTCAAAGCAGATGCGCATCCAATCTACATCTACCGCTGTTTCATACTCAAGTGCCTTGCGGAACTGCTGCAGAGCTACAACAGGACCAAGATTGAGTTTATCAACTTCTCCCGCAAAGCGGACCCTTACACTATGACACCTTCGAAACCTCGCTCTGGTGTACTGAACTACCTACTCAACAGTTTGGTTCCTATCGGTACCTTGAATCACGAGGGCGATCTGAGCTTTAAGAAAAAGCTTATCACGTCGACTTACGCGATCGATCTGGTTGTTTCCCTCTGCAACAAGACTGGGGAAAATGCTCTGCCCAAGGCCGATGCAAACCAGATGTCTCCTTACGCGGAAACGGAACCAGATCTGCTCTTCGTACGCAAGTTCGTCCTCGAACACGCTCTGAAGGCTTTCAAGGATGCCAACACTTCGGACGAGGCACTCGATATGAAGTACTCGCGACTCTTAGGTATTGCCGATATCTTTTCGAGAATGGTGTCGCAACGCTCCAATGGCGAGTTACTTACACAGAACGCCGATCTTACGCCAAACCTCAAGCAGATGGCCAAGATCATGTACGAGAAGAACTTCATCACGACCCTAACCACAGCCATCTCGGACATCGATCTCAATTTCCCCAACGCAAAGCGGGTGGTCAAGTACATACTGAAACCGCTGAAGTGGCTATGCTATGTGGCGATGGATCTGAGCACTCATTACGATGACTCTTCGTCGCCCGATTCTGGCGATGAATCTGAGATATCCACAGCATCTGACGACGATCTTGTCGACAACGCACGCGAGGAGACACCCGACCTCTTCCGCAACTCAACCCTTGGGCTGTTTGAGCCTCACGACGACTACGAGTCCGAAGATGAAGAGGATGAAGACGACGAGGAGATGATGTATGATGACCCTTACGCCGACGACCTGGAATACGACGAAGGTGCAGAACTCGGAGACGATGACGTCGTCTCTGAAGAAGACGAGGAGATGCTCGAGATGGACATTGACGACATGGGCCCCATCGAAGGCCTTCCTGGTGACGTCGACGTCGAAATCGAGCTGGACGATGGCCACGAAGGCATGGAATCAGGGACCGATGATGATTCAGAGGAGGACGACGAGGACGATGACGACGATGAGATGGACGATGATGATGGTGACGACGATGAGATGGACGACGAGGCGGCAATGGAAGCAATGGACGAGTTAGTGGAAGAGTTGGAAGAAGTCACTGGCGATGATGAAGGTGAAAGCCTCGCAGAGGACCAAGAAGACTGGAGCGATGAAGGTGATGATTTCCCTGCCGGCATGAACGGAGACAATATGCCTTCCGGCGCTCTCGGTTTTGTTCTTGATCCTCCTCAACTTCTCGAACAAATGCGCCAAGGCGGTGACATTGAAGATTTCTTGGGTGACGAGATGGGCGAAGATGGTATGAATCAGTCTATACATGGAACGCATCATACTGACATGACTAGGTGAAGAAGATGAAGAAGAAGAAGAGTACGACGAGGACGACATCCACTACGATCCTGGAATGGAAGAAGATGAAGAGGGCATGCCTGAGTTAGGCTGGGGTGGTGGTGGGTGGGACGAGCCAGTTGTCCCAACTTCCCGCCATACCCATCGACTGAGCCCTTGGATGTTCCCTGCTGGGCCCGGCGACCGTATTCTGGTTCCTGCGTTCCGTTCACATCGTCCAGGCGCTGGCCCAAGAGCAACCGACGATGGCATCAATCCTCTTTTGCAACGTGGAAGTAGATCCAATGGTCGTGACGGTCCTGCCGGCCGAGGCGAGAGCGATTGGGTACACGCCATAGACGGACGAGGCCCTCGCATGGCCAATGCCGACAGTCCTGTCTCTTTTATTAGCAACTTGCTCAATGCTATGAGCCAAGGTAATGCCCCTCAACTGCAACAGCATGGCGGAGCTATCCACCTCTCTTTCAACAACCTTCCAATGGGTCTTCCTCCGCCCTTCGATGTGGGGTATCATCGCAACATGGCCCCTCCTAGGCCGGGCAATTTGTCCCGCTCAGCTCGAGAGGATCCCCATTCGGCAGTCGCATTCGCCAAGTCGTACACTATCGGGCGATGGCAAGAAGAGGCTAGGATACTCTATGGACCGAACGCGATGGAGAAAAGCCAGCGTGTCGTGAACTCGATCTTGAGACTTATGGTACCTCCTGCTATGGAGGCAGCCAAGAAGCGACAAGAAGAACGAGAGGCTGAAGCCGCCCGCAAGCTCAAAGAGGAACAAGAGCGTCTCAAAGAGCAGAAGGAGCGCGAGGAACGTGAAGCTAGGGAAAAAGAGGAGAAGGAGCGACAGGAGCGAGAGGAGCGTGAAGCTGCTGAAGCTGCTGAAGCTGCCACTCGTGCTGCAGAAACGACAGATTTAGACGAAGCCGCAGAGCGATCTGTGGCGATACCCGAAGAGCACTCTATGGAGGGCGTTGAAGCAGGTCAGCCAGAGCCTGAAGTAGACGTTGAGTCTACTGAACCAGTTCAGCGCATCACTACCACTTTGAGAGGCCGCGAGTACGATATCACGGAGCTGGGCATTGACCTTGAGTATCTTGATGCTTTACCCGAAGAGTTACGCGAAGAGGTGTTGCTACAACAAGTGGCCGAACGGCGTCAAGAGCAGCGCCAGCAGCAGGCACAACAAGCACGTCAACAGCAACAGCAACAACAGTCTTCAGGCCAGCCCGCGCCAGCTGGTGATGCCACACAAGCCGAGGAGCCCACCGGACTTGACGAGCAGTTTCTGGCTGCACTTCCGCCCGAGATCCGTGCAGAGCTGCTGCAACAAGAAGCTCAAGATCGTCGGCGACGTGAACGGGAGGAAAACCGCCGCCGTAATGCTGGCAATGCTGGTTCCGCTGCACCCCAAGCAGAAGAGATCGATGCTGCCAGCTTCTTTGCAACTCTGGACCCTGCGCTACGTGCTGTAGTTCTCATGGACACTGACGAAGAAACCTTGCGACAACTGCCACCAGAACTTTCAGCAGAAGCCAGAGCTTATGGTGGAGATCGCCGCCTCAATCAATATGAGCTTGGCTACCAGCGCGGTGGACGCCGGGGCCAACAGGATGATCCTACACAAAAGAAGAAGGCTCGTCCGTGTGTCCAGATGCTGGACAAAGCTGGCGTCGCAACTCTACTCAGGCTCATGTTTATCCCTCAGCAAGGAAGCGCAAAGTCCAGTCTTAGCTCGATTCTGAGGTATGTCTGCGAGAACAGGCAAAATCGTGCCGAAGTTATCAGCATTCTCCTTTCTATCCTTCAGGATGGCAGCGCCGATGTCAATGCCGTCGAGCGCAGCTTCGCCCAGCTTTCACTCCGTGCGAAGCAACCGCAGCAGCCTGCAGACAAGACTCCAAAGATATCACGAAAGAACGGCGCTTTATCCATCAATTCAGATGTGTCGCCTCTTATGGTCGTCCAGCAGTGTTTGAACACTCTTGCTCAATTGACAGAGAAGAACCCAGCTGTTTGGCAGTTCTTCCTTACCGAGCATGAGACCGGCGTCGGCTTCAAGAACCGTGGTAATCGAAAGGGCAAGGGTAAGGATGCGAGGTCGGCACGATACCCAGTCAATGCGCTCTTAACGCTGTTGGACCGGAAACTAATTGTGGAGAGCTCCTCGATTATGGAGCAGCTGACAGGTCTTCTCCGAATCATCACAGTTCCTCTACAACAGATCAAGAAGGACAAAGAGAAGGCCGCCGAAGAGGCTAAGAAAGCAGCAGAAATTGCCGATGCAGGTGAGACCTCAGCGGCCGCTTCAGCCAGGAATGCTCAGACACAGCCTGCATCAACCGATCAGCCACAAGGGCAGGATGTTGATATGACTGCTGCCGCTGATGCAGCTGCGCCCAGCACTACAGCCACAGAAGGCGCAGGCAGCTTAATCAAGCGAGGAGAGACCGGCAAGACTGAGGCAGACAAAACTAAGAAGCACAAGACAATCACGCCACCCGACATTCCCGAGAACAACTTGCGTCTGGTTGCCAAGATCCTTGCCGCCCGTGAATGCAATAGCAGGGTCTTCCAGGAGACCTTATCAGTGATCAGTAACCTTTCGCCTATTCCGGGCGCAAAAGAAATCTTCGGTCAGGAACTGCTCGGTATCGCAAAAGATCTGGCCAGGTCCATACTTGACGATCTAATCAGCTTGACTACACAGGTCGCTAAAGCAGAGTCTCCTACAGACGTCCAGGGAATTGCCTTGGCTAAATTCTCACCCGCAAGTTCTGACCAGACAAAATTGTTGAGAGCTTTGACTGCTCTCGACTATCTCTTCGATCCTTCACGCGACAACAAGGACAAGCCAGAAGCCAATGCAGAGGCGCTTGAGCCCAAGCAAAAGGAGGATATTTTGTTAACGCTCTATGAGGATGCGGCCTTCGCACCGTTATGGACCAAGCTCAGCGAGTGCCTGACTGTCATTCGTCAGCGTGGCAACATGCTCAATATCGCCACAACCCTTCTGCCTCTCATCGAATCCCTTATGGTAGTCTGCAAGAACACTACTTTGAAAGAACTTCCACTCGCCAAGTTGCTGCCCAAGGAGTTTGCACTTTCTAGCCCACCACCGGAGAGTAAGATGGAGAACCTCTTCTTCAACTTTACTGAAGACCATCGGAAGATCCTGAATGACCTGGTCCGACAAAATCCCAAGTTGATGAGTGGCACTTTCTCCCTGCTTGTAAAGAACTCAAAGGTACTGGAGTTTGATAACAAGCGCAATTATTTCAATCGAAAACTCCACTCTCGCGGAAGCGATCGCCAGCCACACCCACCACTTCAGCTCTCAGTCCGCCGGGACCAAGTGTTTCTCGATTCATTCAAGTCTCTGTACTTCAAAACCGCTGAAGAGATGAAGTATGGCAAGCTCAGCATCCGGTTCCACGGTGAGGAAGGTGTCGATGCGGGTGGTGTGACCCGTGAGTGGTTCCAGGTCATTGCTCGCCAGATGTTCAATGCCGACTATGCACTCTTCGTACCTGTCGCATCCGATCGGACAACATTCCACCCCAATAGGCTCAGCTCGATCAATCCTGAGCACTTGATGTTCTTCAAGTTCATCGGACGCATCATTGGCAAGGCACTCTACGAAGGTCGTGTTCTCGACTGCCACTTCAGTCGAGCGGTCTACAAGCAGATTATGAACAAGCAAGTCAATCTCAAGGACATGGAGACTTTAGACCTTGAGTACTACAAGTCCTTGGAATGGATGTTGAACAATGATATCACCGACATCATCACCGAGACTTTCTCAACCGAGGTCGAGGCTTTTGGCGAGATGCAGACCGTCGATTTGATTGAGAACGGCCGTAACATTCCGGTAACTGAGGAGAACAAGCACGAGTACATCCGCCTCATCACAGAGCATCGTCTTACAGGCGCTGTGCAAGAGCAACTCCAAGAGTTTTTGAGAGGATTCCATGATATCGTGCCAGCCGAGCTGGTGTCCATTTTCAGCGAACAGGAGCTCGAGTTGTTGATCTCTGGTCTTCCCGACATTAACGTCGATGACTGGAAGAACAATACCGAATACCACAACTACACGGCTGCATCTCCACAGATTCAGTGGTTCTGGCGCGCGGTCCGTACCTTCGAAAAAGAAGAGCAAGCTAAGCTGCTTCAATTTGTCACCGGTACAAGTAAGGTGCCATTGAACGGTTTCAAGGAGCTTGAGGGCATGAACGGCTTTTCGAAATTCAACATCCATCGTGATTATGGCAACAAAGACCGCCTGCCATCCAGTCATACTTGTTTCAATCGTAAGTCCAACCCACTCTTCTCTACTTACGATCAGTCTAACGTTAATTCAGAGCTTGATCTTCCCGAGTACGAAACCTACGAGGATCTGCGCAAGGCTCTCTACACAGCCATGACTGCTGGTGGCGAGTATTTCGGCTTCGCATAAGCACCACATTTCTTTCCAGATTGTATCGATACTTTTTCGGTCTTTCTACACGTTCGTAACTTTCGATTGCATTGCAGGCGCGTGCCTGGAGGGGCAAGGATCGTTTGGCATTGGGGAACAAATCAGACGGTAGTTTACCTACTTTGTATTAGCATATTCTAAAGGAGTTGGTTGGCGCACTGTAATCTGACAGATGGGGACAGGAGTGCAGGCCTCGTTCCCAGAAGCAGGTTGCGTGTATGTAGCTAGCGGAATAGGTCCGACACAAGGTATATGACAGCAATAGATACTTAGACCAAACTTCGATGCTCTCAACATTCAAGGTTGATGTACTATGTTGAACCTGGCTTCAGGAGTCTTGATATTTACGTACTCTACTTGGAGAGGTCAACAATACGTGATTACTGATAGTGACGCTCCTAACTAACAATTTGTCGAACTATGTGTACTGACAGACATGCGCCTTTATTGTTGTATACACAGCAATCGATATGTGTATCGATCGAGTCAGCCGACTCTAAAATGCTATGAAGTCGCGCTTCCAGTCACCCGTTGTCAGTGATGTTCCCAGCATACGCATCGTCTCAGCGAAATCGGATTGGCATTTGCACCACGTCAACGCAGCAGCAGCTAGCCTGCGCTCAGCTAGTACCACTTGACTATGTCAGGTGTAGTTAATCGGGAACTGTTGGATGAGGAGGCCCGGACTTATGTTTTCCGTGATCCGTGAAGTAAGCAGTCGCGAACCTCCAATTAAGGTTAGTCGCCTCACTTCGGAAGCTGCGGATGATGAATAATCTACGTCAACGTCCAACCCTTTAAACATCCTGTCATCCCTCGTTCTCACACCGAGTCGTACGTGTTTAAATCATGCCTGCGAGCTAGCAGCGTATGCACCCCACTTCTCGTCGTTGTGGGAGCACTCAGCGCCCATTGCGAAGACGCACACAACGGTATAACATCAACATCATTTGACTGTGAAGGTAGGCTTATGACAGGTTGCATAAGAGACCTGACACGACACTTTGGCTATGATCCATTGTGCGCTGTTTACAAACCTTCAGTTGTAGTTTCGCCTGGGCTACGAAAAGCGCCACAGGACTCGAGCAGGAGAGAGCACACGCACAAAGGACGAACGAGTTGACAGCACATTCATAGAATCAACTCTCTGGGTAGGAAATTACCAAGGTAGGTCCATCTAGACAACGACAGGTTACTACATCTAGGCGGAGAGCCCACGTCGAAGCAGCTCCCATGCACCATGTTAAGTCTCGAAGAGTTGGAGATCATGGATTTGAAGACGGTGCATCAGACGCGGTACATCAACTTCAATGACGGAAATCTATTTTCCGGTTGTTGTCAACCTGGTTGGAAAACACGACTGTGGCAAATCGAATCACGCATAGAAGCCAACGACTACAATGCGACCACTTCAAACAAAAAGAGCTGCCATGGCTAGATACTGGTACGATCCTGCCTGGGGCTGTAGGCGCCTGCCTACTCCGGAAACGTAGCAAGCAATTACGGCGAAAGGAATGAGGGGTGTGAAGACAGCGTGAAAAAGGGAGAGCGTCTCGCCACTTCAGGTAGATCTCAGCGCTGCACGCCCCCTCGAAGAAATTCCGTTCGAACAAACAAAACATCCAGCGACCCTCAGAAAGCGGATCGATCTCCAGCTGTCCAGATATCACGCCTCCATCACCTTGCGCGAATATTGAATGGGGTATGTCGGAGTTCTCCTTCTGGATCCGTGTGCGAATTCCTGCAGAAGCACGTCACAATCACGCCCAGCCTGGTCTTTGTGGACTGCACGCGAGCGCCATAGGATCTAAGCTCGAAAGCGGCTGGATTAGGGGATCAGAGGCGTCGAAACACGGCACGGTCGCACTCAACGATCATCACAAGACGACTCATTTTCCTACGCTAGCAGCGGCGACTGTTTATCGTGACACCGGAACACGACAAACAACGTTCAGCAACTTCAAGAGAGAGCGGGAGGGCCGAGGCATGTCCCTTTTCAATTCATCCGCTAGAATGTCGGAGTATCCGCAGCATTGCGGGAGCTTCGAAAAAGCACCGAACACTGTTTGGCTTGGAAGGGTCAACTTCCCATTCGAACGGCCCATTTCGCCGTGCCTAAACGGGACAACAGCGACCGAAGACATGCCGTAGGTCAAATCTCAACGATCCTGTCAAGCAAGCCACGCGGTACGCTTCTAGAAAGTATCTTGATCTGTTGGATCTAGGCCGTGCCCCAGTTAATCCTAACTGCCAAGAATCTTGGAGAGCGGGCGAAAACCCTGGAAGTGGCACCGGCGGTGTTTGACAGATGAGCTAGGGACGAGCGTAGTAAGGTTCGACGTTCGCACAAGGTCGTATAGAGAAGAGCCGAGTTGGTTCTGTGGCCGCGACCCGCGACGCGACGCAAAAGCTAATCATAGAGGCGACGTACCCAGATACGCAACACGTTTGTGGAGAGCGTAAAGCGGAGCTGGGCCGTTTTGGGATAGGGGTCTTGGACCCTGAACGCTGTGATTGGGGCAGTGACCACTTGGTGTCTGGGGTCCGTCATTAGGTAAGGCTTGGACACAACACAACGAACTCAGCCCCGTCCCGCTCGCAAGCAGCTCCATCTTCCAGGTTTCGGGGTCCTGGGCCGTGCATACGCGCAGTCTTTAGGCTGAGAGTACCAAGGGGCTTGAGTGAGTTACGCCATGGCGGTACATATACACCTGTGTGCCGTGGGCTTGTTCCTGAAGCCCTCCCAAGACCTCCGATCACCCAGATTGCTGTCATGTCGCAGCAAAATATTGTCTCTTCGCAGGAGATCGAACGATTGATTGCGCAAGACGAACCCGTCGTCATTCACGAGGGTTATGCCCTGAACATCTCGAAATGGATCGATAACCACCCTGGTGGCCGTCTGGCTATCCTGCACATGGTTGGCAGAGATGCAACCGACGAGATAAATATGTATGCAGTTTCTCGACACCAGAGACCAGACAAGCCTCTGTCTGTGTGTTGACAAACGAGACTGACCCTGCTTTTTTCAGCTACCACTCCAACAAGGCCCTTCTCATGATGAAAAAGTACCGCATTGGGCGTGTACAAGAACCGTGGACAAACCTTGAGCCTCCGATTCGTGCCGCGAAACCGCACTCTGACTCAGATCTCGATGAGAAGAAGTGCGCAAAAGTCACAGATAGACAGTCCAGACAGAGTGTTGACCTGAGCTCCGTTAGTCTTCCTTCTAATACGTGCCTTGCAAACATAGCTGCGGACGTGCGATATTGGCACATGCTGACTCGAAACAAAGGTCACAACTATCATTGGCAAGAAGCTGAATCCGATCGACGGATGCACCAACATATGCAGATCTCGCACACCAGACCCTGAGAAGGAGCCTCTGCTACGATCCGAAGCTACTTCGCTTCCCGCATTCGATAAGACGGCACACCGACTTCAGTATGCTACCGAGATGGAGGAAAAGGAGATAATGGAAGGCTTGCGAGAGAACCCGTCTCTCGATGCTGAAACACAGCAACAGATTATTATGGACTACCGCGCGCTACACGAGCAGATCAAAGCTGAGGGCCTGTACCAGTGCAACTACTCGGCGTACGGGTGGGAGTCGATTCGCTACGGTACACTATTTACTGCCTTTGCCTTTCTCCTGTACAGCGAATGGTATCTTACTTCTGCCCTTTTCCTTGGGTTGTTCTGGGTAAGTTCACTCCGTTTCCTGTTAAATTCGTTAACTTACATTTATCAGCAACAAATCATGTTCACAGCGCACGACGCCGGCCACCGCGGCATCTCCGGTAACTTCGTAATCGACACCTTGATCGGTGCCTTCATCGCCGACTTCTGCTGCGGCCTGTCTATAGGCTGGTGGAAGTCCTCTCACAACGTACACCACCTGATCACCAACATGCCGGAGCACGATCCCGATATTCAGAACACCCCCCTTTTCTCCACTTCTCCAACCTACATCAAGGGCGTCATTTCCACCTTTTACAAGGATTTCGAGTTCAAATGGGACGCTGCCTGCGAATTCCTGCTGCCCTACCAGAAGTACACCTATTATCCGGTTATGGCTCTTGCGAGGTTCAATCTCTATTTGCTCTCTTGGTGCCATCTGTGCTCGCCTCGCGCTGCACAATTGGGCGCGGCATGGTGGACTCGTCCTGTCGAACTCGTTTTCATGGCCTGCTACTGGTTCATCTTTGGTTACCTCCTTGTCTGGTGCACACTCCCGACCTGGCCAATTCGCATAGGCTTCGTCTTGATCAGTCACCTTGTCACTATGATTTTGCACGTGCAAATCACACTCTCCCATTGGGGCATGCCTACCAGCGACCTCGGGCCCACTGAATCTTTTCCGCAAAGGCAGATGCGCACAACCATGGATGTCGAGTGTCCAGCATGGTTAGATTGGGTACACGGTGGTCTGCAATTCCAGGCTGTGCACCACTTGTTCCCGCGAGTGCCGAGGCACAATCTGCGAAGGGGGCAGGAGTTGGTACGTGAGTTCAGCAAGAAGACGGGTGTAAGGTATCACTGTTACGGGTTTGTTAAGGGTAACGGCATCGTCTTGAACAGGTTAGAGGAGGTTGCGCAAATGGTAAAGATGATGGTCGACTGTCAGAAGGATATGGCAGAGACAGGCGAGAGTGGATTGCATTAAGCGTTTGGCTTTGAAAGTGCTTCATTGCCATGGCGTTTCAGGGATTCAAATTACTTTTCTATGATGACAAGAATTCAAACAAGATTACCGCATTACGTCACGTTCAAGGTCGTAGAATTGTGCAATGTACATGTCACTAATCTAGGGTCAGGACATTGCCATGTTCAATGAATGATAATAGTATATCTAGGAACGCAAAGCTCACCGTTACCCTATCAGCATTGGGCTGCACTACAGGATTCACTACCCAGCATGAGCTATGGAGAGTTGCAGTTTTCCCTATGTTTAATGGACTAATGGTAACAACAGGATAACGTTGTGGAGTAACGTTTAACGAAGTGGGGTGACGGGGACCCAAGCGTCTTTGTATTGTGGTGATCACAATTTCGATGTCAACAGGAATCGGTGCACGGATACACGATTGTTTCACCGTGAGGGGATGATGAGTAAGAAAGATATCGGAAGTCAAGCGCAATTGCAAAAACAGAACGCAATCATGAGCGCAAAGCGCCGTTGACTACAGATAACTCTGACAAGTCACATTCAAACAACAGTGACGGTACCATTACCCCTTAGATCCTTCGAACTTGCACCGACATGAACGACAAAGTCACCCTTCTCGACCACATACTTCATGCTACCGTTCCAGAGGCCCCAGTTCGCAACGTTGAGGTCGATGTTGACATCGACTGTCTCTCCCGCGGGGACAAGCACCTTCTTGAAACCCTTGAGCTCAATGTTGGGAACAACAATGCTTGCGATTAAGTCCTGTACGTAGACCTGTACGACTTCCTTACCATCCCATTTGGAAGGATTGGTAACGCTGATGGTCGCGGTAATCTTCTCGTCGGCACTGACTTCTGTCTTGGAGAGCGTGATGTTGGAATAGGTGAAGTTGGAGTACGAGAGACCGTATCCAAACTCGTACAGGGGCTGTGGGTTATTAAGAACGTACTGGTGGCCGAACTGCAGTGTGCCGTTATCCCAAACCTTACCAGCCTCAGTGTAGCGGCCAGAGTTGAGGTAGTCGTAGTAGATGGGCAGGGTACCGACATCGTATGGGAAAGATACGGAAAGCTTGCCAGAAGGGTTAACATCGCCGAATAGAACATCGGCGAGGCCGTGGCCACCTTGTTCACCTGGGTAGAACTGTTGGACAAGTGCAGCTGCGTTCTCAGAGATCCAAGGCTCGGTAATTGGCTTTCCTGACGAATAGACGACGATGGTAGGCTTACCAGTCTCGATGATAGCTTGTACGAGCGGACCCATTGCGCCAACAAGATTGAGCGATGCAACATCGACGTGCTCACCAGTGGTGGCGTTTACGCCCTGCCAGAGCTCAAACTGATCGCGGGACCAAGTACCAACGAGCACTACTGCAACATCTGCAGCTTCAGCCGCAGCAACAGCCTCAGGGAACCCTGACTCGTCGGTTGACCAGCGTTGACAGCCTTGTGCGAAGGTGACAGTTGCATTGGTAGCTTCCTGGATACCCTGAAGTGGGTTGACATTCGCCGGGTTGTCTGCTGCACCCTTAACGACATAGTCTCCGTAGTTAGTGAAATTGGCCATGGGCCCAATAACGGCAATCTTGGCGGATTTCGATAGAGGCAGGGTGTGGTTCTTGTTCTCGAGGAGCACGATAGACTCGGCGTCCAGTTTGCGTGCAAAAGCAACGTGTTCCGGGGTATGGATAACCGATTTTGTTTGGTTTGCTGGAAGAGCGTTGTATGGGTGCTCGAAGAGACCCATAGCAAATTTGGCCTTGAGTTGACGAGCAACCGCTCTGTCGACAACTTCAATGTCGAGCTTGCCGGCTTCGACGAGCTGCGGGATGACTTCGAAGTTGTAGGAACCACCTCCCATCTCGACATCGTTACCATTGGGAAGAGCGTACAAAGTCACAGCCTCCTTGTCGATTGGTTTGTTCTCGGTCTTGCACTGGCAAAGCTTGAAAGTGCAGCACAGGCGATCTGTGGCACCGGCATCCGAGGTGATGAAGAACTCATAACCCCATTCCTCGCGCAGGATGGTTTCCTGGAGTAGATAGTCTGCTATGGATGGGATACCGTCGTACGAATGGTAGGCTCCCATGATGCTGACTGCGCCACCATCGATAATGGCACGCTTGAATGAAGGTAACCATGTAGTGCGAAGCTCACGTTCACCTCCGTGCACCGGTCCGGTATTGATACCCTGCTCTGGTGCCGAGAAACCGGCAAAATGTTTAACAGTGGCGGCAACGTTCTGACTTTGGACGCCCTTGACATAGTTGTAGCCAAATTCCCCAGCGAGGTAGTGGTCCTCGCCATATGTCTCTTCTACTCGACCATAGCGAAGCTCACGCGCCAAGTCCACAACTGGCGCGAAGATTTGGTTAATACCAAGTGCTTGAGATCTGTAAAAGTTAGTATGCGTAATGGAAGTGAGAATCAAGCAGGAATCTCACTCTTTCCCAATGATCGTGGCCATTTCGTGAGCTAACTCAGGATCCCATGAACATGCGTGTGCAATCGGGCTGTTGAAGACTGTTGCATTACCCACGAGCAGCCCGTGGATACCTTCTGTCTGGACGAAGGCTGGAATCCCAAGTGTTGTGTTGTGCAGAAGATAGTCCTGGCCTCTTTTGACACCACTAGCTATCCATTGCTGCTCCACAGGGTATCCGACATAGAACTGACCGCCTCGTTTCTCGAAGTTCCATGCAATACCAGTGGCGTTGAATGCATTGGTGGTGGTGTTGATCCAGTTAGAGATATCACCTTGGATTAATTGGGAAGTCTTCTCTTCGATGGTCATGCGCGAGAGTAGGTCCGCAACACGGTCATCGATCGATGCAGAGGGGTCCTTGTAAGTGGCATTGGCTGCGGCTTGTCTGCGGACCAGATCGAGGGCGTTGCTGGAAGTGGGTAATAAGGCCCCGCCGATGAGCAGAGCCGCCTCAAGGGATAGGTATCTCATCTTTTGGTTTGTTGCTGAGTCCCACAGAAACTACCCTGGAGGTACTTTCATTGTACATCTGTGCCCTTTATACTACAAGAGATTGACCCAAAAGCTATCTTTAATTAACCGGAACGACGACCAAGATGGACTCACGGTTATTTCCCCGCAGTGAATGCATATCATTCTTCCCTGTTGGTACCGAGACTGCGGTCAGCAGGGTATCAAAGTATGTGCTGGTACGAGCAAGGAGCGGGCTATGCATCATCGCGGTAATATCGTTACACAGGAATTGTTCAACTCTTAGGCGTTGGGGTCCGTAAAATGTATCAAGGCACATTCAGTGTTGTATGTCTTCACTCGCTTGCGACAATATACTTATCACTATAGTAACGTAAAGTGGCCTGTTGGAGCTGAGAAAAGAGACAAGATTGACAGGCCCTTGCTGCAAAAGTTACTTCATTCAACGGACGACGGAAAATGAGGTCTGATTGACGGAAGAAATGGTGGCTGCACTAAAGCGCGCTAGCCGGTACAAGATCCCCCGCTCGCCAGGCTGCATATCAACGTCTCTCCGCATGTCGACCCCAGATCTGCTCACCCGATTTCAAAACTAGTGCTCATTCATCTGTAAATCTTTCTCGTCACTTAACAAGCTGCGCGGAAACTAGGGATTGGGTCCGGAGTAGTACGGTCCGTAGGCCTACCACAGTAAAGCTACCGACCGCACCGAGGAAATCACTCGGCTTCACGCGGCTCGGCCATACTGTGATTACTGCAAAGAAACCGAGATTCAAACCTGATGATCTTCGTTCGAGCCATCGAATGATCACGTAGTCCGAAAGTGACGTTTGGTAGGCTCTTTGTATAAAACCATATCACATGTGTTTTAAGCAGATAAAGCCAAATGCATACCCGTCAATCGTCAAAATAAGAGTCGAGTATGCATTTCATAAAGTTCGAACGATATCTACGTACGTATAGTGACATGTGCTAGACTCCTGGTACATGGTGTCTCTATGCCCCTGGTACCTGAATACCCTGCCTACCTCGCATGCGACCGGGGATCGCCAGACCATTAAGAAACAAAATATTAAAGTGGTATCATCTACGTCATAAAGCATACAATAATCATGAAACATGAGACATGGAACCCCAAAACACACCCTAGAAGAACAACACTAAAGGGATCATAAATGATACCCACCAAACTTTCTCTCTTCCGATCAAACCGTGTACGTTGGCAGCCCCGGTTTGAACTGGCGGTGCGGGTGGAATGCCAGTGGTGGTTTCAGAAGTTGCTGATGAGCTTTGCGTCGCGCTCGTGGACAGTGTGTATCGCACAGAAGACCCAGCGGCTGTGGGTCGCGTGGTATGCGAGGTTGTTGCCAGTGTTGACGTCTCAGGAGTGGTTGTGGACGAGTCCGTGGAAACGACATCTACAGTACTGGAGGAAGCAGCGCTGGAGTCTCCTTGAGGGATTGAGGTAGCCGCACTAGGTGACACAGTGGAGGTGTACGCGCTCGAGATTACCGATGCACTGACTCTCGAGCTAGAGAGATATCCACTTGCCAGTGAGGAGGATAGCACGGTGGCAACACTTGATGATGGTGCCGCTACAATACTCGAAGCCGATGTTGATGGCACAGAATTCGAACTGACCGAGCTTTCCAGGGTGAATGTTGGCAGAATTTGAGACGTAACAGAGATTGTAACAGTGTTAATCAGAGATGACGATGGAACAGACAGTGTGGTGACAACTGAGATAACGCTTGTGGATGCCGAGCCAAGAATCGTTGAAGACAGAGTCGTTGGTGCCGAGCTAGGGCTCACACTCGATAGCGGACCGATTGGCGAGAACGTTGCGGAAGTGACGCTCGTGGTTTGAGGTGGAGGTACCGGGACAATGACGATCGACGAAGATGATGCTGCTGGAACTGAAGCGATGTCTGACTCTGTGCCAGAGGGCGTTGGTATCGCAGCGCTTTGCGAGCTTGAAGGGTAGATAGCCGAAGTCAAACTTGAGCTTTGAACGGAAGGCACTGGGATGACTACAGTGACCAAAGACGGCAAGAGGGAGCTAGTGACAACACTCGTTCCAGAGCCAGATGCTGTAAGTGTCGGATACGCCAGAGAACTTGAGATCGTGGGAGGCGGTACAATAGGAGTTCCAGAAGACAGCAAAATGGAGCTCGGTGCACTTTCAGTTGTTGAAATTGAGGAAGGGTGGTAGTCGGACAATGATTGTTGCGACGAAGCGGTTTCTTGAGAAGAGGAACTTGAGGACAGAGGTACTACCACAGTGTAGTATGGTGGCAGCCATGTGGACGCGACCGGGCTGCTGGGATGATAGGGTATTGCCACGGTGTATGAGGGTGGTAGCCATGTCGATGCGATTGAGCCAACACCCACAGTAGTGGGGTATGCTGGCAGCGACATATAGTCGGACGTGACCGATAACTCGTGGGCGACCGAAGAAGAGAGAAACATCGAGCTAGTTGTCTCAAGATAACTAGAGGGTAGTACCGGTGGGTACAGTGTCGCAGTGTCTGTCTCACATGGCTCTGAAGACGGTGGTGGTGGGGGCGGTGTACTTGATGTCGTCTCACACGGTTCGCCTGTAGTAGACGACAGTACTGATTGTACAGTAACAGTCGGTACTTCGTTCGGAGTTTCGACAGGGGATATATTATACGGGCGAGGGATTGCTGTTACAGTGGCTGCCAAATTTAGTAATCGCTACAGTTTCCATCAGGTACTATAGAAAACTTACTGTTCGTATAGGTCGGCTTCGAGATATTACGGCCTAGAGCACCGACCGACAATACCGCCAATGTCCACACGGAGGTCGTGCGAGCCATGGTGGCCATCGATAATATTATCAAGGATGCTGTGCTTTGATTGGACGGTAGCCCACGTTCGAACTGGAGGCTGAAAGAACGAATGATCAAACAATAAAAGTATCAAAATCTGCGGGGAATGCGGAAGGGAAGTACATTCCAGTCATAGAACAAGCTCAACTATAGCAAGGAAAATGCGTTGGCAAGTTGATGAAAATATGGGGCTGATCGAGGTTGGTAGATCCCAGCCACCTCATGTACACCAAATCATGTTTGTCGCGCACCAGGAAGACTGCGCGCAAGGTTCAGAGTATGGCCAATGCATACTGATGTTGTTCAAGCTAGAGAAACCAGTGGCACGGCTTGGTGCGTGTTAATTCCATGTAGTTGATGTGTATGTATCTGACGTACTGTGGTGATGTGACAAAACAGGAGGCGGGTTTTGAGCACGGGCCAGGAACCGACGGGACATATTGTGACAACATCGATACAACACAATACAACATTTGTGCCTGTTTGGTGGCGGCAGTTCGTGCCAACTCGGTACCCTGATGGAGTCGTCGAGACCAGAGGTAATTGACTGGCCACAATCAAATTCCTCAGCTCTCACCGCCGGTTTAGAGACAAGCAGCCGTGCTACTTCCTGCCGCATGGCTGCAGTGAGAGGCGAGGTAAAGATGTCACTGTGTGCATTGTATTGCTTTATTCATTTTGTAATACTAATATTAATGTTCATACGGCACAGCCGTTGCTCGTCACTTCGTTTTCAGTCTGCCGTGTCTTCTCGTATGTACTTGAAACGATCAGAAGACTGGAAACGAATGCCAGGCCTGCTGCGACCGCAAGAAAGATCCAGATCGTCCTCAGTGAGCTAACATACACGTCCGCCATCTCCAACCTTGTCCGAGCATCTGTGCTTGGTGTAACTCGTAGCTTTACAATTAAGGATATCGAATCCTGTGTGTATGCTTCTGCCAGATTCCGAAACAGAAGATTGTCTTTAAGGCGTGCTCTGAAGTTGTTCTGAAAGACCGTAACTGCAATGCCAAGACCCAGGGCTTTACCAAGCAGCTGGAAGAACATGAAATTTGCGACCGCTTGTTTTGTGCTTCCTTCTCGACTTGCAGCGACGTCGGAAGCTGTGTGCAGACTTGGAAAGAGTATGCCCATACCCGAGCCTAGAACAACTGCGATACAGATCCATCCTATTGTTGACAGCTGGCGGGTGTAGAGTGTCGTTAGAGCAATGCCAATGGTAGTAAGCATCCACCCTATCCAGACAGCAGCACGCCAGCAGTTCCATACCCTGTTAATGAGATATGTGATAAGGACCATAACTACAAGTGGAACTGTCCAAGGAAAGAATCGTACGCCGGCTACAGCGTTTTTGAGGTCTGTTCTGGCAGTGTTGAAAAAGAATGGCTAATTGTCATGGTTAGCTGATGCGCCCTTCAAAATATTTGGATGCAATTCTGGGGTGTACTAACCATGAAGTACAAGAATGCGCCAATGATCATGCCTTGGACTATTGCGCCGAAATGAATTGCAAAGCCTGTACGATGGAGACAACCATCCAGGCTGATCAAAGAAGGGAATGGTGAATACCAGGACCACATGCAGAAGGCTAGCAACCCAATAACGCCAAATTGTAAGGGTAAAATGATGTTAAAGTTCGACCAAGCGTGTAATGTTCCAGCCTGACATAATAATTAGCATGCGTCTTCTGGGATTACGGGCACGAAATGGCTTACTCTTGTCAGTCCTAACAGTGTTGAAACGAGCGATCCAGACAGCAGGACAGAACCTAACCAGTCAAAATTCAATAGCTTTGGCATCAAAGGTCCGGTTTTGACCACCCCTGCTTCGGCAGCGAAAGCCAAAACTATCAAAGTACCAGCACCGATCGGCATATTGATCCAGAATAGCCAACGAAAGTGACCGTTCTTAGCAAGCGCTTCACCAATCATTGGACCGGTTATAGCGCCCAATGCCCAAGTAGAAGCGATCAGAGTCGACCACTTTCTCCTCTCGCTCTCTTTGACCAGGTCTGCGACAATAAAGTCTGATATCAGACAAATGCCACCAGCACCTATACCTTGCAAAACACGTCCCAAATGCAAGCCGAGAAAGTTTCCAGAAACAGCCGCAATGAACGAGCCAGCTGTGAAGAATGTTACACCTGTAAGCAACATCGCTTTGCGGCCGAAGATGTCCGCAAAAGCCGAATACCAGGGAACTGTAATGGTGGCGGCGAGTAGAAAGGATATACCAAGCCAAAATGCATCGAGTGCTGAGCCGTCAAGGGACATCGACAGTACTGGCAAAGCCAGTGATAACGCTGTGGCATCCCACGCTGCAACAAGGTTCAACAAGCAGAGGCAGATACCCGTCGCGTAAAACCGCCACTCGACGACGACCTTCGGCACTGGTAACTTGGTTTTCACTTCTTTCGACTCGAAGCTTGAATTGCTAGATTCTTTCGTCTGCTCCTCGCAGTCTTCCTTGATGGTTGTTAAACCAGGATTTTCTGGCCGGTTCTTGTGGCTCTTTAGACTACCCCACCGCCGATGCCCTTTCTTCTCCGTCTTGCTATCAAGCCTTCCACCAGCATGTCTTGCTTTTCTTGCTTCCGCATCAAGCGCTTCAAAGTGAAATCGCTGCGGTACTGGTGTGCGACGAGGGCCTTCCAGGAACTGCGAAAAACGTGTTCGTATATGGGCGGTGGGAATGGTAAGTTGTAAGTGCTGTAATTGGTTTGGTGTAAGATTCGAGAGGAACTGAGCGGCACCAGGAGACTGTGAGCGAGTGGTCGCGTAGGGAGGGGGACACAAATTAGGGCGGCTCATTGGAGGAATCAAGAGAACGCTCGGAAAGAAAAGAAACAAACATGAGAGGTTGCATAGGGAACGTGTTCCAGTAGCGCGGGGAGCGAACATATACTACTCCCCTTAAAAAATTGTGCTATTGTCGTCGTTAACGGACTGCGTCGGTCGGTACCATGGCAAGCGCCCTGGGATTCCACATAAAACCCCATGCAACCAGTCCTCGCTAACGACGAGAATTGCTCGTTCGGGAAAGGGCGTAAGACGGCGGACTACGCTATGCTTCAGTTGTAGGGAGTCCGCCTTAAGTTCAGCCATCAACGTTCCTAAACACTCAGAGAAGCTGACGTTTTCGCCACAGACGTTCAGTTTCTCATACATGCACCCTTACCCACCTGAGATCGTGTGCACAAGAGCATTGATATACTCTCAATAGGGAGCTGTAACGCGAGCCATAACACCAAAACGGCTTCACCGGGATTTTGAACCTTTGACTTCTCTAATGGCGTGTACGCAACCCCTTCAACTGTGCGCTTGCGGTGTGGCTGTGTCCCCGAAACGGGAAGTATAGAAACCCGAAGTGCGAAGCCTTCCTTACCCGAAGTTGGGTGGCCCTCTCATTCTAGCCCCACGTAAGCATGCCGTCGACCCAACACGAACTGAGTATTTGAACATAGACTCTCGAGACATAAACGACGCAGAAAAGAAATCGTGTAGTGATTGCGGCGGACATCTCCACATGGTTACAGTGAACAACAATAATATTCAAGCTCACGTGTTGCGCGCTAACGACTGAATTTGACAATGTTTTGAATTCAAGTTTGTCTTGCTCAATTGGCAGCACAATGTACTTGTTGATATTATAAGTTATTCACCGCGTAGCTGATATAAATAATTACTTACATGTTGGTCATTTATTGGAAGATTGATCCTCATTGATAATAGTCGGTACAGAATTGTACGCTGGATCGCACGTCAAACGTAGCGTAGACTATCTTAGATTGTACGCAATCAAGGGCTGCGGCTTCAAGATGCGCTTCTCTTGTAAAGCAATTGTATCGTCATCTGTGGCTTTAGTCAGTAACAGTCTAAGATCGGCATGGGGACAAGAAGCATGGATGTGATGCAATTTCAGACAGCAGTTGGATCAATATGTAAGTCCACACTTAGGTTCAGAACAGGTCTGTGAATATTGTTTTTCCTCATTGCATGTGGGATAAAGGACAAGATGTTGACTTACGATGCAAGATGGACACGTCAGGCCTTTCATAGCCGACGTGTGTTCGCGACCATCAACCCACTTTACGCCGTTTGAAGAAGCTTTCGATTCTTCTCTGCGACGCGTCGTGGCGAGAGCTGCCCACGCCACCACCAGTACGCTTGAGGCCCTTCAAGTGATCCTTGCCATTGATTGTCAAGATCGTTGTCATACAATCAAAGGCTGTTGATGTTCTTGGGGTATCTGGGATGGTCGGATCAGAGGACATAGACAGAGCTAATTTCCTGTCGCCCGCAACAGTGATAGCCCCGTGGGCAGCTCCTCCAGCAGGAATCTGAGCGACCTCCACCACGCCAACAATATCGTCAAGCTTCGAGTTCGAAGGCTGTGACGCGTCCGGCTTCGATGATCGAGATGGTGCAACATTTGAGAGGGAAGTTCTCTGTGCCTCAACTCGCGTGATTAGCAATTCTAGGTAACCGGTGTTCGACCATCCGCCTAGGTGTTCCAATGAAGAACGGGCTGTTGCCTGCAGATTGGAGCACAACGAGATGCTCTTTGCTGGCAGCCGCTGGAGCAAGCGCTTCCACAAGGTGGAAAGGAAGATGCCGTGCGATACGATGGCAATCACTGTTTCAGGCCCACCAGAGGTACTGATCAGTAACGGCAACAAATGCTCGTCGAGGAAGATATCGGCACGTTGACCCATAGCCTCCTTTGTCTCGACAGCCAGGTGGCCTGGCTTGTTTTGTAAACCAGCCTGCATCTTGGACCACCTTTTGCCTTCAAGATCTCCAAAATCTTGCTCCATCAAAATGGGCAGTTGTGTAACCTCAGGTACAGTCCTGAAAGGGTCTGCATTAGCCGTCGATGCAAGCTGGGCCTCGCGCACCAAGCCAGCAGTCTTCGCAGCACGCTGCAGGTGTGACGAGTAGAGATGCGTGAAGGACAAGCCGAGCTCCTTGAAGTGCAGACCTAGGCGCGTCGCCTGTTGGTAACCATGATTGGTAAGTGCAGAGTCTCTACTACCGGCACTGCTCCACGGTTAGTTCATACCATAGGATGTCACTAGAGTTAACAAACGTACTAGAGTTGGGCGACATTATCAACTGTCTCTCCATGTCGAATCAGGAACAATCTCACCGACTGCCCCATAGTGCCCACCCAGGGCAAGGCGAAGTCGTAAGTAACTCCATTACGGCGCCGCAGTGCTAGGCAATGGGATTTAATTCAAAAACGATTCGTAGGTTTTGTACGTTGGTCTGTGCTACTGTGTGTGTGATGACTAAGACTGACGACCTGGCACAACCTTCGGCATTCCGTTACCTTGTCAAGGTCTGACTACCATGCACTCACTCATCTCATTATCTGAACTGATGCTGTGTCTCCTTGCGCTTCTTAGATAATGGGGAAATCAGGTGGACTATGAATAATTTCGTTCTCTCCAGCCAATGGAACTGAGTTTAGACCAGTGTTCGAATTGAGTAGTTAGTATGTAGGAAAGCGTGTCATTATATCACTCTGGTCTATTGCTTCCTCAGAACTTGTGCCAGCGCTGATAATCTGGGCTTCCACCTAAAGGCCTTTCTGGGTTGCAAAGCAACCCATCGCTGGAATCTCCTACCGAATCGTTGCTATGGAGAGTCTTCTCTGTAGTGGTTCAGGTAAGGAGAGAATCCTCAAGCATATCGCGCAGAACCGGCGGGTTAACTTTGGGGTCGTTTGCTTCTCTCACCTGATCGCCAGCCAGCACGCGAACCGCCGCACCATTCGCATTCACCTACACGCAGACCCAGTGACCGTGGACGCTACTGCTCCACGTGCGCCAAGGACTTGCCCTATCTCAATCAGCATGATCTCCTGATAAATTACACTGACTGATTCCTCCACTCTTTCAACGACGCAACTCTACGACATCAAAGCTTCTTTCTCACCATCGACCCTCCCCGCGTGACAATCTGCGGCCTCTGAGCAACAGCCATAGCCGAGGAAAACATGTCCAACACCTCCGATATAACTTTCAACTTCAATATCCCGCATGGCATCGGCACCGATAAAAGCCTCCACAGTGTTCAACACAAGGGCGATGATGCTGCAGCTGATCTCGAATACCCGAACAACAATAACAATCAGCTTGACCTCGACCGCATAGCCGACACTGAGGAGGAGTTAAACTACCGTCAGTTCTCTACAGGCTTCTCCGACGACGAAAGTACCGGAGAAGCGTTTGAGCGCTCTTGGTCTAAACTTCAAGCTGAGAAGCAGGCTAGTACATCAGCGAAGGGAAAGAAGTCGCCTAGGCGTTCCGACAACGAAGAGACTTCTTCTACATCAAAAGGTCGAAGAAAGAAGCCGCGCAAGTCATTGTTTGGTGGACTTAAGTTTGGTGGACTTAACGAGGAGATGAGGGAAGAAGTACAAAACGACGTTCTTTCTGCGCGCGGACCTTCTAGACAAAGCATTGGCAATCGTATGTCTAGCCTCAGTCTCGAACAACAGACAAGCGGAGAAGATGACATGGACCATCCCATGAACAACAACTTTGGCTTGGCATGCTCTGACGTGGGAAGTGTTTGCAACTCACCTGTTCCGTCTGACGACGAAATCATCATCCCTCCCGACGATGTGGTAAGCAAGTTTTGTACACTCTCTTCTTTTGGAATCATTCTGATGATTCTTTCAGGCTCCGTACGAACTCCGTCAGAATATAGACCGAAAGAAAGCTTTCACATACGTTGACACTGACAAGTCGGGCAATTGGGATCCAGAGCACGAAGCAAAAGAACGGACATTGAAGCTGGTTCGTGCCAAAGCAGCAAAGAAACAAAAGAAAGAAAGGAGGAAAACAAAGGGCAAGCGCAATGCACCGACAGACTGGGTCATGAAGTGCATTGCAAAACTCCCATTTGAAGCATTTGGCAATGTTCGTAATATCACCGAAGACGTGCAGAATTGGCCAGATGGTTGGTCTGATATTGACTCGGATCAAGAGCGCGAGCTTCAGGAGTGTCGTAACTTTCGCCGCAAGAATACACCCGATTTGGAAGCCCAGTTACCTCTAGAAGACCCTGCCGACAAAGCAGACGATCTCACCGGATATCCCGAAGCTCGAGGTTGCAAACAATGCCGCAAACTCGAACAAGATTGTTCGATGGTCAAAGGCGGCACCTATCCATGTGATAGATGTATCAACAACGACAGCGAATGTCATCTCATTCAGCAACCAACTGTGAAGGATCAATGTAAGCAGTGCTATGAGGTCGATGGACAGGCCTGCTCCTTGGAAGATGATGCTACACAGGCGATTTGCGATCGCTGCGCTGACGGCGACTATATCTGCGAAGCGTTCCCTCCTGAAGGGTACAAAGCCAAGCGCATCGATCTGAACGAGATTGCATACGGTCCAAACAGAGCCTATGCTGCTTGCACAGCCTGCCGTACTCTCAAGAAAAAATGCAGTCTCAAAGGAAAGACAGACAACCCTCCATGCAAGTATTGTCACAAGAACAACCTTGGTTGCACATTCTACGATCTTCCTAAACATGACGCACTGAAGCAAACAGCAAAGAAGAAAACTCTACTAGAACACATCGCACCAGAGGTCACAAAGCCAAGTCAGGAGTATTTCACGCCAGAAGACCTTGCGGACATGTCCCGACGCAGAACCGAAGTGCTTCCGCGGGAGCCGACCCCAGAGATCGAAATGGAAGATGCGGAAGGCCACAGAGGAAAACTCACCAAGATCACGACGTCGTTTGCCCATCCAATACAATTCAACGTGCGCAGGGGCGAGGGTCTAGAATGCACATTCTGTAACATACCATCGTTTGGTATGGTGGGTCACTTCGAACGCGAGGTTCACGTCATTCAGTGGTATTCTGGGCTTGGATACTCCGAAGTTGGAGGTGGAGCTTGCAGCGACAATGGACAGACCGTCATGTGTGAAGATTGTACCATCAGTCGTTTGCAGATGATGCTTTGCGAAGGACACATTTTGGAGGGTCTCCCTGACGTATGTGAGGATTTCGACCTGGTTACGGATGAGCTGATGGAAGCTGATATTGATTCACCGGAGTTGCGGTATCAGCTGCAGCGCTGGTGCTCGCTTTGCTTCTTGCCAGCCTGGTTCGGCTGCTCTTCTGTCACACCATCGCTTGCCAATGGTGTATCCGAAGTTGCTGGATGCGGCCTCAGGCTTTGCAAACCGTGTGAGCAAACGTTACGTATGGACTATGACGGCGACTTCGCTCGAATGGTGGCTGCTATGGATGCAAAACCGAAAATCAGCGAAGCGGACGGACTTACTAAAGATATCGAAGGGAGAGTAAGGGCAGATGTTGGGTTCCTCCGAGAAGACAGTTTGCTCGTACGGAACGCGAATCTTGAAGGGTAGCATATGTAGCTACATGCTTCGTCAAGAGACGGATCGAGGAAAAATCAAGGTTCAAAACTTCTGCTCACTCAAAGGGACCTGCTTTTCAATTCGGAGTAATGGAGTTCTTCCGAATAGCCATACACCTGTAGAGTAGACTCTCGTTTCTGACCACAACATTCCCCAGCTGCACATTGCAGGAGCCCTGCTATGTTCTCATACATTAGCGTTAACCCTCGTTACTGCGTCATTATCATTAGACGATAGCAACAACTTATCACGACTAAAGTTCCAATTCATTGTTCATTATATCGTAGCTTAATACTCAAAGCCGACAGCGCCACTGTTGCGCTCTTCAAATAGCGTCTCATACGGCGCTTCAGCCTGCGGTGTAATCCTCGCCAGATGCCTGCGCGCACCATCTTCCCAGTCCAACAGTGCAGAATGCGCAGTAACTCTGTTATCCCAAACAACAACTGTGCCTGCTTCCCACTTTACACGAGCCTGGAAGTCTTGACCCTTCGCAATATGATCATAGAGAAAGTTCAGCAAGAAATCGCTTTCCTCTTTCTTGAAGCCCACAATGCGACGGCTAAACTGGGGGTTTACGAACAGTGCCTTTTCACCAGTCGCTGGATGGGTGCGGACCAGGGGGTGGATTGATGTTACCGGCTCACGACGGACAACACCACCTCGGTTCTTGCTGTTATCGGCTTGCTCGACAGCTGGAACGGAATTAGTATGTATATATACTAATCTGCGATATGCATTTACCTGAATGAACGACTTTCAATCCCTGGAGACGCTTCCTAAACTCGGGCGAAAGCCTGTTGTACGCTGCAGCCTGGTTTGCGAAGAGGGTGTCTCCACCCGCTGCCGGCCCATCCAAAAGGTACAAAAACGTAGTACCGGGTGGTTGTTTCTCGTAGGTGACGTCTGAGTGCCATGTGATTGAGTTTGTTCGCTCTTCGAAAAAGTCTCTTGCGGTGGTGTCGTCGGCTCCTCGATGAACGAGATGGACCTCTGGATGACCTTCTGGGGCACCTGATGTAGGGTGGATGTGGTGTCGACCAAAGTAGCCGCCAATCTTCAGCGCGTCTCCAATGGGAAGATCAGCAAAGTCCTGGTTTCGAAAAGCTACGACCTTCTTTTGAGCGACAAAAAGAGCCAGCTCGTCCTTGCCAGCGTCAGTCAGCTTGCTCAGCTGCACACCGGTGACTTCAGCTCCAATGTTTGCAGTCAAGTCTGCGACTTTAGCTTCCTTCAGGAGGTTAGGAAATGATGTGTCTGCATCTTTCCCGTGTTCGTAGTGCTCGAAAGGCTCAAGTGGAGGGTACTTCTTCTCAAAGTCCCATACTGGTAAATAGTTGGGATATTTGGCAGGCGCATGCTCGCCAGTTCCCCTCAGCTCAAGTTCCTTCTTGTACAACTTGGGTCCGCCGAAGGCCGCCTCCTTGTACTGACCAGCCTGTGACTTGAAGTTTACGGGCGATTGCTCGTGAACTACTGTGTCAACGAGAGCGGGTGCCATTATGATCGATGTAAAGGATGAACAATGGTGTCAGTCTTGGTGAGATGATCGGCTAATACTGCACGCTGGAGCACAACGCCTCTTATACACCGAAAGGCGTGCTTTTGCCCCGAGAGTCGGACGTCATATGCGTAGCGCGGATACAATGACGGGAATACGTCTACCTGCACAACCCCGCTTTCCTTTGCTGTGGCGACCTACTTAACCAACGTGAGACGAGAGTGAAAGAGCGAAGTCTTCACTAACACCTCAGAACACTTTTCCCGCAGTATCGCCGGTCTAATCAGATTGGATGTTGATGGCATCAATCTGCACGAAATCACTTCATGCGCCCTTATCGCAGTCTGCGCATCCGAAACAGGACAGCCCACATGGCTTTACACACGACTCCAGCCGTTCTCCAGGCGCAGCCCTCTGCCGATAGTGTCGTAGATTTTTCGAATGCACACCATTACTAGTGAGTGCACAAGCCGAAGGAATGAGGCCATCAGGGGTCCAATGTTCGTTGTTGATGTCGCTAACTTCCCGGCCAATCGCGCAATGCCCCATCGAAGATCAACTCAACGAATCATCTCCAACGCGTTCTCAACTTCTCAACGCGACATAGTGTCTAGAGTTTGCGTGATTGTAGGAAGACCTGTATTGTCCCAAATTTCACAATATGGCTACCTTACCGAGCGCGAATCACAAGGCATGAATATGTGGCTACGCTTGTGGTTTGCATTCGCGCTCTATCCTCGACGCATCTTATTGGCTGATCCTATTCAGACTTCTTCGAGATGGATGTGACCCCAGAATCATATACAGTGTCATGCTAGTGAGGGTGCATCCATCCCGTTTATCTCCGAGGAGTGCTACCTACCTCTGGCACATGCGGCAAAATTGTACCCACCTGCAGTCCCTTCACTTCAGTATCAATGCTATGCTTGTGGAGCGTCAAGTGGAATGTCAGTGCAGCTACGTATGCCTGCTAGGGTGGAGGAGAATTCTTCGTCGTGGCTGAAGAGTTGGGGGCGGTTCGATCCCATTTATACCTTGGTCGACTCCTCACCAAGAATTTCCCAAGACATTCCAAGCAGCCCAGAGCATCGGCACACCATGGCCAGTAACGTGACTAAAGCGCTCAACAACACCACAGGGCTTCCAGTCGCTGGAAAGCTAGAGTCGGATGCTCCTACGAGCGCAAGCTCCAGTCAAACAAGTCTTGAGCAACCAGGTGCTGGCAAGCGAGGAACTACCTGGGCCACTACTGGACTCAAATCAGATCATTACCGGCCTGTAGACACATACGAAGGTCTTCATCGGTATGATCCTGACTTTGAGTGGGAACCCGAGGAGGAGAAGAAAGTGGTTAGGAAGGTAGACTCACCCTTGTGGCAAAACTATCAATAGAACTGACTAACCTATGCAGATTGACAAGCGTATATGCACATTCGTATGCTTAATGTTCTTCGCTCTGCAGCTGGGTACGTTCAAGTCGTCTTCTGGTACAATCTTTTGCTAATCCCTATCGCAGACAGAGGTAACATCAGCCAAGCATTGTCAGACAATTTGCTCGACGACCTTGGTATGAACACCAATGAGTACAATTACGGCCAAACCATCTTTTACATCTGCTTCCTTTGTGCCGAACTACCCTCGCAGCTCATCAGCAAAAAGATTGGACCGGACAACTGGATTCCCATTCAGATGGTCTCATGGAGTCTGATTGCCAGTATGCAAGCTTTTTTGAGCGGCAAGAGCTCCTTCTACGCCTGTCGTGCTCTACTCGGACTCATTGAAGGAGGTTTCATCCCTGACAACATTCTGTACTTGTCGTACTTCTACACTGGTCTCGAATTGCCTGCTCGCCTTAGCTGGTTCTGGGTCTCATACCAGTCGACACAGATTATATCCGCCTTTTTCGCTTTCGGTATCCTGCGTCTTAGTGGCCGCAACGGTATGGAAGGCTGGAGATGGCTCTTTGCGTAAGTCCCAGAATTGTACTAGCAAGATGTATTCAGCTAACTTCTTGTAGTCTTGAGGGCATGCTTACAGGGCTGATCGGCATCGCTGCCTGGTTTTATCTGCCTCCATCGCCGACACAGTCTGCTACTACAAGCAAAGTCAATCCTTTCCGTGGAGAGAAGGGGTGGTTTGACGAGCGGGAAGAAAAGATTAGTAAGTATTAGGTACTTCTAGCCCTGTCAGCCCAGTCTAACTTGAGAAAGTGGTCAATCGCATCTTGAGAGATGACCCTTCCAAGGGAGACATGCACAACCGCCAGGGGCTTTCGCTTAGCATGCTGTGGGAATGTCTTCAGGACTACCACATGTGGCCGATTTATCTGATTGGTCTTTCCTGGACTATACCTGTTAACCCGGTATCCTCGTATCTTACTCTTCAGTTAAGGTCTCTCGGCTTCGGAACGTTCGAAACAAACTTACTCACAGTACGTACATTTTACACAACCAATTCATGTTTGGGACTAACACCGTCAAAGATTCCCGCCTACGTATTGTTCATCATACAGCTCCTATTCTGGACCTGGCTATCCGAGAAAGTTAACGAGCGCTTCATCGTTGGTCTGGTATCCCAAATTTGGTGTCTACCTCTCCTCATTGCCCTCGAGTGCATTGCACCGAACACATCGCCTTGGGCTCGATGGGTGCTGGCAATCATGCTTGTCGGTCATCCATACGTGCACGCAATTCTGGTTGCCATCACGTCTCGCAACGCAGGCACAGTCAGAACACGCACCGTTGCATCTGCATTGTACAATATGACAGTGCAAGCAGCCAGTATCATTTCGCAGAACATTTATCGGGAGTCTGATAAGCCACTCTATCGCACAGGTAACAAGGTGTTGATTGCGATCTGTGCGTACAACTTTGCCTTGTTCATTGGCGCGAAAGTGTTTTACGTTACAGTTAACAATAAAAGGGAGAGAATCTGGAGTAGCATGTCAAAGGAGGACAAAGATACTTATCTGTCAACTACGACAGACAAGGGCAACAAGCGTTTGGATTTCAGATTTGCTCACTGAGCTTCGATCAGTGAGCAATCATGCGCTCTGTCCTAGGTAGAAAGTACACCATATCAATACATATGTGAGCCACTTCTTGATAAGCTATTTCAATTATTCAGTTCAACTACTTCGATGTCGAATCCTTTGCTCATCTTCCCATATGTATAACTCACCAAGGCAACTCCTCACCACTCCTATGATAGAACTTTCCTGTGCTCTCCAGTCCCTTACCCATCAAGACCCTCCAAAGCTCACTCGCTGCTACTTCTGGCTCCACCGCACCCTTGACGTCCTCATTCCCACCGTCTTTCCATTTTTGGTCTAGGTTAGTCTTCACGATCCCCGGGTGCAGCAGTATCACAGCGATACCCTCCTCCTTCAAATCGGCAGAAAGGTTCTTGAACAGGCAATTCACAGCCGCTTTCGATGAGCGATATGAGTACATGCCTCCGGTGCTGTTGTCTGCTATCGAGCCGACACGTGAGGACATTACTCCAATGCGAGGATGCGAAGCTTTGCGGATGTTTGGAAGAAGGGACTGAGTCAGGAGAATAGGGCCGAAAGTGTTTACTGCGAAAGTCCGTTCAAGCTTCTTGATATCCACTTTCTCCAAGGTGTCCAGGGCGTGGGGATACATGATGCCTGGAGATCATTAGTATGACTACTCTATCAATTTGAGATATTTGTGATGGCCAGAGTACATACCTGCAACATTCAAGAGGAGATCGATTGGTTGATCGCCAACCTTCTCTTTGAAGGTTTCTATATCATCTTGAGATGAGACGTCGAGTTTGGAGGTTTCACAGCCAAGATCAGTGATGGGTGCGCCAATGTCAACATCAGCTGCGATAACTTTCCAGCCCTGAAGATGGTTGGTGTTCGTTGTTCCATGCTTGGTGATTTGGGTACTCATACCTCCTTCACTAAAATCCGCGCAAGAGCGTTACCGATACCGGAGTTTGCTCCTGTGACTACTGCTGTCGGCATTCTGCTGGATATGTGAATTTTTTGTCGTGAGTTAGATGTAATGTGAGCTTTTCGAGAGACTTCGTAATGTCAAATTCTCATGCAACTTGCATGGAGTTGTCGGGTCTCGGAAAGCGCGCGATGACATCACTTGCATCATAGGTACAGCGTGTCGATCATCGACCTCAGAACTGAAAATCATATAACCAAAAAGTATTACAAGGTCGATGTAGCCTGGTCTTCAAGACAAGCAGATTGTTTAGAGTATACTAAAATCAGAAAAAGATGACTACAGACGAGCGAGGTGCATGCCCAAGCGAACCTGGAGCCCGCGCCTCAGTTGTTCCTTCTCTTCGTGCTCGTCTTGATCCAGGAAAATGATCTACTCCATACATTCCGTCATCAGGCTTCCAACCATTTGCGATTTCAGGCCTGAGCGGTGGAACAACGCCTCTTCCAAATCATCTCTCAGGCACACCTTTCTACTCCTCTGCCTCCACAAGATCCATCATATCGTCAGCCTTCGGCCCTCCAGTAGCTTCTGACACGCCCAGTGAAGCGATGATATCCCTGAATCTCCCTTTTGACACGCGTTCTTGCTCGGACTTCTCCAATTCCTCGCTGTCCGGCCAATGCTTGGTTTCGAAGTGTGTACGCATCAGCCTGAGCTTGTTTGTGATGATCTCTCCACAAATCCAGCATTCTCTTCCTCTAACACCACGCAAGAAGTCTTCCCATATCACCTTCAGATGTTCAGTATCTGCAATGTTCAGGACGCTGGCGACTTTGCCTTTGATCTGTTCCCAATCGTGCAACAGAGCATGTAGCGGACCTTTCTTTAGGTAGGGATACCTAAACTTCTTCAAATCACTCGATTCGAAACTGCCTTGCAGGATGAGGGATAGTTGCTCAACTAATGCGGCAGTAAACTCGGTCTTCTTACGCTCGCCGCCAATCTCGCTCTGGAACCATGCTTGCAACATTGGGAGCTTATGCAACATGGCGATGAATTCAAGCGCTGTGACGGCTGAGTAAGTGGCAATCGATGAAGTTTCCAGTGCTAGACATATGATCGGACAGGATGGTGGGATACGAATGGTTCCACCAAGAGTCTGAACAAGACATACGCCGCCCTCTAGCATACCAGCCACATGAAGTGTTGTACCTTCGAAGCCTTCTGCCGTCACCTCGTACAAACACTGAAGCATTGTAATGTTGTAGTTAGTTGGCGGCCAGATGATCCAAGATACAGCTCCTGAGAGCAGAGTTGCGAAACTGGTGCCCTCGTTGCTATGCTGAAGCGGCAAGACAGTATTACGCTGCAAGACAGTGGCAGTCGTCACAGTCTCCCGCACTATGTCTTCGTATACAACTCTACCGTCGCTACAAAGTTCTTCCAGCGATGCGCTCGGAAAGCTCAAGGCTCCGCTGCCGAGTTGAGAGTCAGTCTCGATCAAGTTGTTGAGAAGCAGTAAATCTGGGTCCTCGTCATTCATTTGTACGTCACCTGTTGCGTCTGCCGTAGCTGTCTGGAAAAGGTGGTCATTGGAATTTTCTCGCGCTGCCAGCAGGTCGTCAACGAGAAATTTCTGTAGATCCTCCGGTGAAGGCAATTTCTGAGCATCGAACGGTGACAACTTCTTGCCTAGACCTGGAAAGTCTTCTTCGTTCGGCCCAAAGCGACGACGGATATTGATGCCGCAGTGATACGAACCGTTTCTGCCGTTGTCCAAAAGCGAGATGAAGAGTGGCGCGTGTTCGGAATCGGACTTCTCGAGTGTCTCGCGCACCGCTTCCAAGCTCCGTATGCGGTCGGGCAACATGGTTGTATGTGCGTGTGCGCGTGTGTGTAAAAGAAGGTGGGTTAGAGTATCGTGTTTACAAGAAAGTTTACGGTAAGAGGCTCTTGAGTTGATTGCGTAATTTATACAATAATTAGTTCAGCGGCCAACAGGGAAGTGGCGCATGTCGCAGGTGAAAGTGTCTCAGACATGCCGACTCACAGCGTACCGTGTTGAGTAGACCAGATCTTTAGCCGCCTAAGATCTGAATGGATCCGTCACGCAGCTCTGCTTGTGCAACTTCAATGGGAAAGGGTTGTTCTTTGTTCACATCTTTCAACAGCCATTGATCCTACTTGATCGAGGTGTCTATGCAGTTCTGACAAAAAAAGAAGCTAAGAAAGATTCAGAAGAAACGAACAGTAGATCTGACTCACTACTTACATTGAAGATGCGAGCCGATCTAATGATGTGCCTGACTATGGCCCGCCAGCGCTAGAGAACGCTCAGTGACCAGGAACGAGTCAGCCAATCGCAACCTACGATGGGTCACTTAGCATCAGCGACGTTTGAACAAGCTTCGAACATAATGCAACGCTAAAGACTGGAGTGATTAGCTATGCGGAGCCTCAGAACCTTAGGACAGTGCGGAGCGAGGTTCTGACCTGTTACGAGTTCGACCATGCACACTGTATCCAGCAAACTGAGCTGA
Source organism: Neodidymelliopsis sp. IMI 364377 (assembly GCA_027946375.1). NCBI lineage: Eukaryota > Fungi > Ascomycota > Dothideomycetes > Pleosporales > Didymellaceae > Neodidymelliopsis > Neodidymelliopsis sp. IMI 364377. The sequence goes on along the minus strand of JAPEUT010000059.1, from coordinate 23,377 downwards.
AGCATCATGTCTCTTCCTTGAATGGAACCCCTATCCCCAGTGATATTGGTGGTATGCTTTTGATCCTCGCTACGCACCTTGCGTATGTACGGATCAGTCAATCTTGAGACTTTTCAGCACTGCAAGGATTGTGCCATGCTCTATACATGCAGCACTTCTCCGAGTAACACGATCTCAGTGTTTTTAATCCAGGTATCCGTTAAGATTACAGTGTAGTCGTCGTGCCCTCCTTTATCTCTGTGGTCTTCTGTCGTACTTTGTCGCAGGCTGTGTAGTGCATGAACCAAGTTCCAGATAGCCAGTCTTTCGATGAGCCTGACATATCGTGGCTCAGGCATCTGTATCGCATGCAACACATCTTTCAATCGATAATCGTACGTACATTCTAGTATCTTGTAAAGAAAGCCTGTATCCCATTACCCAATCGCGTTAAAACCCGAAAACTCGCTTAGATTTCGGTAGCGCTGCCGGAGTTTCGACCTGCGGAAAGTTCTCTGCGACGGAATGCACATAAGAATCGCCGCAATATCATCAGACATACCTTTCTTTCACGAAGCGTTTTCCGCTTGAGGTCATGCCAGCCGGCGGACAAGCGCCAGATAACGGCGTCGGGAAAGCGCGATTCGTTCTTGTTTGCCCGATTGGGATACCTCTCCCCACACAACGAATGAGCCCCGCGCTGCTAGCGCAAGTGCAACCACAACGCGTGGCCGAGAACAGCCTAGTAATTCATGATTGTATGATGGAGCTGATATGCTATAAAGCTGGAGGCTGAATGTCTGCTGGAAGAGTACTGTCATTAAGCTCCTTCTCTTTGCCTTGACGTATCTGCATAGGTGAGCATCTCGACACAATGGCAGCCTCAAAGCCCTCATACCTCATCGTTGGAGCTGGCGTTTTCGGAGTTTCCACCGCCTACCACCTCATCAAGAAGTATCCTGATCGCCAAGTCACCATCCTGGACCAGGATGCATACGACGCAGACAACCGCGTAGCCGCGTCTTGGGACTGGAACAAGGTCGTGCGTGCTGATTACGATGACATTGTGTACACTGAGCTCGCGCTCGAAGCACAAGATGTCTTCAAGTCTGATCCTCTCTGGAAACCATACTTTCACGAGACCGGTATCTTCTGGGTATGCCGCTCGGACTACGCGCAGGACGTCATCAACAACTACAAGAAGCTTGGTCGCGCAGCTGATCTGCAAGCTGTGACTGTTGAGGAGGCGAAGAAGCTGTTTGGTGGACTCTTTGAGGATGCAAACTACGACGGAGCAAAGGAAGTACTTGTCAACAAGACAAGCGGATGGTCGGAGGCTGGAAATGCACTGAGAGCTGTGACTAAATGGTCCATCGAAAATGGTGTCAAGTATGTCGTTGGCAAAGCTGCGAGCCTGGAACTCAGCAATGGTCAATGCACCGGCGTCAAGACTGAGGATGGCAAGACGGTCTCTGCAACCAACATCATTCTTTCCACAGGAGCCTACACTGCCAAGCTGCTCGAACAAGCCGCCCAGAAAGCCGGGAACAATGACCTTCGTGCCGGACACAGGATCGTCGCTGGCGGTATCACCACAGGCATGACCACTCTGGACGAGGAATCATACAAAAGATTCAAGGACATGCCTGTTGGTGTTCAAGGCTACACGGCTGAAACTGGCCCATTCATTGGCAGTTTGCCTCCAACCAAGGATCGTGAACTGAAGTGGTGGGGAGAGAAGATCTTCAAAAATACACATGAAGTTCTTCCCGGGAGATTCGTTTCTGCGCCACCCTCAGGGCCTGATTACAACCAATGGAATGTGCCAGGACCTCTCAAGCTGGACATCGATCATGCCAACAATGTCTTTTACGGTAAGAATGGCGCGAACTGGAAGATGGACAAGCACCGTATCTGCTGGTAAGTAAATCTCTTTCGTGATACAGCGCAACAACAGCCACTAACGTTCGTAGGGATGCATTCACAACAAGCTCCGACTTCATCATCTCCCCACACACCGCAGCAAAGGGGCTGTATGTTGCGACATGTGGCTCGTTCCATGGCTACAAGTTCTTCCCCGTTCTTGGCAAGTACGTGGTCCAGATGTTGGAAGACGGGTTGAGGCCCGATCTCAAGGAGAAGTGGGCGTGGGATCGCGAGAGGCCCGCTCCTTCTCTCAACCCAGACTGGCCGAGATTCGAGATGAACGACTTGTTGGATCAGTGGCCAAAGGCGAAGTTGTAGATGAGGGTGTAAGGTTGAGATGTGTTATGAGTGTGTGCATGTTAGCATTGAATGCGCGGCGTTTGGGGTATTGGGTCACTCTTTGGTACAGAGGCACAAGTAGCATAGCAATTGTACTATGGCTGTCAACAATGCAATGTTCAAGCCACAAATCTCTTACCATCCACACTGGACAGAGGTCGTGAGAGTTGCACTAGTGTCACACTAGCGCTCATGCACGCGAAGCAAAAATCTAGCACCCCACAACTCCGCACACACAAGCAAGAACAGAGCCAGATGAAGCAACAAAAAAAGACGCGATTTTGGCGGTACCGTGAATCGAACACGGGCTGGCGCGGATCTGGATCGGAACACTAGGTGTTCGCCAGCCACAACGCGACGTCATACCACTAGCTGGAGAGTTGTTAGATGGTGCTGGTGAGGCAGGTGGTGAGTTGAACTTACACCATACCACCTTGTGGTTGATTGATGACTCATCAACGAAATAATCGAGACATGTTCTTATTTGGATGTAAAAGTTTGTTAAGTTTGAGTAATAAGATGTATTCAAGAGTGTATTTGATATGTACATTGAAGGTATGCCCCATTTTCTGGAACTTTGCAAAAGCGTCACCAAGCGTTTAAGCAGTGAGCTTGCTCTTAATGAAAGTCAGAGCTTGAGAGCCGTACTTGTTAACGTACTGCTGGTGAGTGTTGGCATCATTACCGTTGCAGCAGTAGGGATCGGCAGCGTCGCAGTACGACTTGATGATGCTTGTGCTAGCAGGTGCGCACTGGAAGCCAGCAGGGCGAGCGGCGAACTGTTCATAAGTTTGTTAGCCTTGATTCGTGGACAGGTGCGAGTGTACTTACGCCTCCAGCAGTGCATGTGCCAACGTTGTATGGCAGGCCAGCACGGTTGTGTGGGTCACCCATGAAGATAGCGACCTTGACGGCCTTCAAAGCGTTGCCGGTAAGTGTGGCTCCAGCACCACCGCAGAGTGCGTTGTCCATGATTTGACCACCCTTGAAGCGATCAGCAAACAGCCTGGAGTTTCTTGATCAAAAAATATACCTGAGAATATCCAATAAGGACAATCTGTGTGCTGGGGCACTTCTGGTTGTAGGTATTGACAGCCTTGATGACCGCAGCTGTACCCTGGCTCTGAGAGTTGTCATAACTGACACTGCCGCAAGATGCCTGTCCACCACAAGCTGGGTAAACGATAGCTTCGGCGCCGGATCCTGGGTAAGCAGCTTTGACCTGGTTTACGAGGCCTCCAGCTGTGCCAAACCCGTTGCTTTGTGCTACAGTGGTTTCACGAGCTCCAAAGATGTAAACCTTAGGACAGCTCTGCCTCTCAATGAGTTCGATAGGGTTGGCGGCAGCAAGGCCGAGAACAGAAAGAGCGGCGGCAGCGGTGAACTTCATGGTGATGGTTGGAATCTTGAGAGTGTCGTCCTGGAACGTAGTAGAGCTGATGCTTGTTGACTATGTGAGCAGCAACTGTTCGTCAATTTGTATCTTTCGAACTGAGGCGATGATACCGCTCTTTAGGCAGAATTCGTGAGGCTCAAACATGCACTTGACCATTTTGTGGAGTACAGCATACTGCTGTGCTTGTTAAGAAGATCGCTCGTCCTTTCGCCCGTCGCCGTAATTAACTTAAAAGCCCGGTGATGCCAATCATCCAGGGGCAATTGCCGAGACCCATGTCCGTTTCACGCGGGTATGAACTGTGGCGCTCTGGGGTGCATATGATTCCCGGTGGCTCATGAAAGGAAATAATTTACGACGATTACTGCTCATGTATGACAACACACAAGCTGCCCCCAAAGACCACCTGTTCTACCGGATTGGTGGTACAATATTTACGAAGCGTAGAGCACGATGGTTAAAAGGCTACACTGAGAAGGAGTCTAGATGAATGAGGCCGACGATCATGTGGGGCCAGATTAAAGCGCGCCGAACCTCACAACGTAGCTGTGGTGGCTAGCAGAGCAAGCCTTCATTGTGTCATGCCATCAAGGAATTCTTTCGGTGTTACTACTTCAGGACTTTATGCCATGCCATGCGATACAGCTACTTCAGGTAAGCTGGTGTATGTAAACAGAAAGGTGGCTGCAAGCGAGATATGAGGGGCGGTGTAGCTGAAACGGCGCAAGGACCTGTCATCCTTCGATTATCAAAGCTTTGCGACACTTGAAACAAAATTTGGAGTGGCATAGTCGCTCTCGATAGCAGTGCGATTGAAGACGATGTTGGATTCGCGTACGGGTCCTACGTCATCGACGTGTTTGTTTCGTGCCTTCCCTTAGCTGCATCCCACTCCACTGAGATGCGACAGTCTCGCAGGTGCATCCGTTGTTCTCTCTATTTTGACTATCGCCAAACCTTCGCCTTTACCGTCTACTCAAGCTCGTGTGCAAGGGCTTGTAGTGTTCCTCGGCGCACGAGTGATGCGGCAGCCACCTTCTACCAAAGTGCTAACCACAGCCAGTCGTGGCATGTAACGAGTATGGAGGATGATGAAAGCAAATCTAGTGCCGCACAAGTGCAGTCGAGTGCCCTTGAATCGGGATGCAAAAAGTATTGTTAGGAAGCATACGTCGCCTAACTCGTCGCTTCGTCGACAGGATCGGTTAATACGGAAAGTACGATCACGGCGTACTCGAAGTTGTCAATAAAGTCAAGCAGTATGACGACGGTCAGTTCTGCCCGACGAAGCCATCTACGTGCTTAATGGTTAGGTTCTGCATCATCAGGATCTCCTTAGTACGATGTGGGCAATCCCTGGGTCAAGCCATTTGCGGGGATCCCACCATCTTAGTCGTAGGATGCGTAACAGAGAAATCTATAAGCTACCACCTGGAAACGTCCTGAAGGCCGCTCTTCGTAACCTGGAGACTCTTTTTTGTGGACTTTGGTTGATTTCGTCGACATGTTACCTCCGCTGGAAGTTTCCAGTTATGCAAGCCTTCAGACAAACATCTGGTTCAGTCTCTTCACCGGGCTGTGTTTATATATTGCAATTGCCGCCAGCGACATTGAAATCGATTGCTACGTCAACCGCTTGCTCGCGTTTGGGGTTACCATATATTGTGGCAGCCTCCTCGTTTGGACTCAGCTTGCCGACCACGGAGTTACAAAGGCATTGCTTCAAGCGCACACCATCTACCTGAGTTTCTTTCTAGGATTTATCACAAGTCTCACCATCTACCGCCTGTTCTTGCATCGGTGCTCCAAATTCCCAGGTCCACGGCTGGCGGGTCTATCACGGTTTTATGCTGTTGGTTTGAACGCAAACCTCCATGACTCACAGTATTATCTGGAGCTTGAGAGGCTGCACAGGAAATACGGGGATTATGTCAGAATTGGTCGGTGAGCATCTCCATCTGCGATGTTCCCACTGACAAGCGTAGGCCCACGAGAAATCAGCATACTGGATAAAGCAGCACTGCCTTTGATCTACGGACCAAAGACAGAATGTGAAAAAGCCACTTGGTACAGCCAGGTTAGCTACAACCCAGACGACGTCAACATTGGTTCGATACGCGATCCGACAAAGCACAGGCAGCGGCGACGTGCCTGGGACCGCGGGCTGTCTACAAAAGGTACCATCTCCCGCCTACACGTACTGCAAGAACTAAGTCTCCTCCAGCTCTCCTGACCTACGAGCCTCGCATCAAAGCGAAAGTAGACATGCTAATCGAGCGACTGAAAGCCCAGGCCGGTCGCCCGATAGACGCCACAGCATGGTCGATGTTCTTCAGCTTCGACGTCATGGGCGACCTGAGCTTCGGACAAGACTTTGGCAACCTCGCAACGGGCAAGGAACACCCTGGGATCCGGAGTATGCATAGCTATCTGTGGCTCTTTGGCGTTCTATCGCCGGTGCCGTGGCTGATGAATCTGTTGATGGCTCTCCCAGGCGCTGCTCGGGCACTGATTGATCTCGATAGCGTGTGTCTGGACGTGCTGGAGCGGAAGGAGAAGGTGAAACAAAACCGATAACTCAAAAGGGAAAGAAAGAGCACTAACCTATTGCAGAGCTGGGACAGCACCCAAGAGCCTACCGACGTCGTCTCATGGTTCCTAAAAGCCATCCAAGAAAACGACATCTCAGCCTGTCCTACCCGCAACTCTCTCTTCGAAGACACAAAAGGCGTTGTCATCGCCGGAAGGTATCATTCCCCCCTTCTCCCTACTCCCAATGCCCCATTTAACTACAACTCCCATTCTAGCGACACCACCGCCAACGCCCTAACAAACATCCTCTTCTACCTATCCCGGCACCCCTCGATCCAGCAAAAACTGCACCACAACCTCCACACCGCCATGCCCGGCGGCTACGCCGCCTTCAGCTACGCCGCAGTGAGGAAACTCAGCTACCTCGACGACATCATCAACGAGACGCTCCGGCTCAAACCCCCCGTGATCCAAGGCCAGCCGCGCGAGACGCCACCGCACGGTCTGCAAGTCGGCAGTGTCTGGATCCCCGGCCGCGTCAACGTCGCGGTCCCCACGCTGAGCATCCAGCGCGATGCGCGGTGGTGGCCGCAAGCCGAGTCTTTCATCCCCGAGCGGTGGGGCGAGCGGCGCGAGGAAATGCGCACGGATGGTGCGCCGTGGAATGTGTTCCAGAGCGGGGTGCATGCGTGTGCGGGCAAGGCGCTGGCGTATGTGACGTTGAGGATTGTGGTGGCGGCGTTGGTGATGGGGTTTGAAGTGCGGGTTGCGGAGGGGGAGAGCGAGGAGAGGTTGAGGGCGTTTGAGGGGCGGTTTTTGTCGTCGTTGTTGATGGGGTTGCGGCCGTTGGGGGTTGTGTTTAGGGAGAGGTAGGGAGGGGGAGGGGAAAGTGTCTGATAAAAGGTGGATAGAGGAGTCTTCCTCCGTGACCTGGCGTGGAACTCAATCAAGGACATCACATATGCGAATCGTCTTTATAAAAACTGCATTACATTCATAACATCTACACACACAGCACAGCACATGACCTACCAAGCCCTCGGCCTCTCCACACTCCCACCCTTCCCCACACTCCCCCTCATACACCCACTGTGCACCACACTCCCATCGGGCCAAACCCGAATCGCACTCCCTCCAAACCGCTTATGGCAAACGGCACAATGCCTATCCTCATCGACGACGACTCTCCTATTGAGCCCGCCGGGCTTCCGCATATCCCGCTCATACTCGCCACCCAACCGCAACGCCATCTCGACGCCTACTTTCTCGACGCCTCGTAGGCGCGCAACGATGCGTTCCGAGTTCAACACGCTGTTGGCGGCGCGAATGCGGCCGCGGAAATAGGATTCGAGATCTCGCACTGGGAGCGAGGGGGGGACTAGGTCGAGGGTTGTCGCGGCGGGGAGGCGGGCGCCGTGTTTGGAGAGGAGGGTTAGGGCTGGAGGCCAGTTGGGGGCGTGAGGCGGTGGCGGGGTGAGGTAGAGGGAGAGGAGGGTGTGGTAGATTGAAGGTTCTTGGGTGTCGTCTTGTGGTGTCAAGGAGGGCGGTTGGGATTGTGGGTGTGGGCTTGTGAGGGCGGTGGAGGATGTCATGAAGATTGTGTTGCAGTAGCTGTGGGTGGTAGATTAGCGATGCGTCGGTGCAGAGAGGGGTTCGACTTACTCTTCGGCTTTGGCGTAGTCTTTGAGCTGGAACACATAGATTTGGAGCGCTTGCTTGTGCTGGCCCATTTTACTTAGGACGATGGCGCGGGCTTCAAAAAAGTCCGGATCTAGTTCATGGTTAGGTCTACCCTGCATTGCGGTTGTGTAGGTCAGAACTTACCTTCAGGACTCAACTGCTTGAACACGCGGTAATTATTGTAGTTGCTGCTTGTCTTGAGGAAGACTTGCAGCCGCTCGCGCCACCTCGCTTTCTCTTCATCGTCTTCAAAGTCCCCGCTTCTCAATCGCTCCAGGAACAGGTCGACAAGTTTCTGGTGAAAGTCGGGCGTCAGATCGTTCAACTCTTCAATAATATGCTCGAGGTACTTGACCGCGAGTTTCAAGTCCAGCTTCTCCAAGAATTCAAGTACACGCTGTCGTGGCAGAGTCTCGGCGTTCTCGGTATCTGCAAGGAAGATATCCATGCCTAAACCCGGATCGGTGCGCAGCGGCCACTCTGCATACTCGAGGATGAGGTCAATCATCTCAGGTGGCAACTGCTGTAGGTATCCAACAGTGCGTTGGGGGCCTTGCAGTGCAGGAGCTACTTCTTCATCTGCTTCATTCTTGCCGAACTTTTCAAGGAGCTCCAAGGCCTGGCGATGCAGCTTTTTGCCGTGCAGGAAGTCAATAAGATCAGCGTACCGACCAGTTTCGTACAGCTTCTCTTGTACTACATCCGGTTCGCAGAAGTTGGGAAGGCGGAAGAGTGAGCCTGCCAATGTGGACTTGGTGAGCATGTAGGCGCGGAAGAGGGTGGTGTCGACGAGCTGTGCCACTTCGAGGAGCTTTGCAGTCCAGTCGACGTCACCTGAGGTGTCTTGGATGAAGTAGTGGAAGGGCGGCTTGTACTCCTCAGGCTGGCTGTCGCTGGGAGTAGGCAGTGGCTCTTTCAAGTTCCCGTCGGTGTCAATGTAGCGTTTGATCTGCACACGGCATTGGGCGAGGTAAGACTGTAGCGCCCGGACGGCATCGTTGAAAGCGACTTGCTTGTCAGGTTGTGTGGTCTCTGTAACCTTCTTGGCTGGTCTGATGCTTGCTGTCTCAGCTGCGTCTTCGCGGACGGAAGAGCGGATAGAGGCGGTATCTGAATCGACCTTCTTGTGCCCGCCGACAAGTCTGCCCATCATCGATCGACCGATGGTGGTAGCAGGATTGAATGTGCTTTCCCTGCTGATCTTCTTGATCTCCTCTGTCTCCTCGGTGTGCTTTTCGCTGCCACCTTCTTCCTCGTCGACCACACTTCCATCGCCTTTTACACTCTCTTCGTGAGACAGATCGCCAGCCACGGCACGCGGGTACAGGGCTATGACACGCTCTGGAGGCGCACGCGCATCAATGAACAGGTCCATGGCATCGTGCCACTTCTTGTCGTGGAATAGGGCCTCGGCCTTGAGCGTCTTGATCTCGCGGACTCTGCCTTCCTTGTCCTGCAGCAGCGTGTCTTCGAGCATATTCAGCAGACTCAAAGCTTCGTCGTATCGTCCGTTTGCTGTCAGTTGATCAATCTGCGTTTCGTAGCTTTGCGCGCCCATGCGCCAGATGCATCGATCGCTTGCGACTAAGAAGCCCTTGCCTGCGTGGGCCAAGCTGATGTTGGGCTGGGGCACGTGGAGAAAGGTGACGTTGGGCAGCGATATGGACTGCAGCAGGTTGAGGGTGTCGGGGTTCCTCACTTCCAGGCTGCCCTTGGAAGGTGCCTGGAGCGCGAGCATGTAAGGGTACGAGTAGGCGAGCGTCTCGGGTGCAAAGGGCCACGGCACCTGGCGCTTGTCCAGGGCGTTGCCGTCGGTGTCGATGAACAGGCTGTTGACGTCCTTGGCCAGCAGCATCTGGCCCTCGCCGAGTCGCGTGGCCAGCGGCTTCGGGACCCAGCTGCCCATGCCCATGTAGCCCATGCCAGACGACGAGACGGCACCAAAGCGGGCACCGCCCTGGCTGCCAGCGTCGCCCATGGCGCCCGGCTTGACAATGTCGTGCACCTCCTGGCTCTCCATGTCGACCATGACGAAGCCTGGGTCCATGCCGGCGACCAGCTTCGTGCCCGTGGCCCAGGTCAGGCTCTTGACCGAGGCGATGAGGGACATTTCGGTGGCGTCGCCGCTGAGCTCCATGTCCTGCCATGTCCACAGTATAATCTTGCGCTTGACGGCGACGGCCAGCCTGCTCACAATCGAGGGGATGCCGGTGGTGGGGTCCTTGACGATGTTGCTGGCGGCGGCAAAGGTGGTGGCGCCGCGGGTCTTCTCGAGCTTCTCCTGCAGCTGGTACGTCTGCAGGTCGTGGATGGAGACGTGGTTGTCCGACAGCGAGACGAGGATGTTGGCCTCCTTGATGATGGCGAGCTGCTGCACGGGGCGCCGCGAGAACTTGTCCTCTTCGCGCAGCAGGTCTGCAGCCTTTGCCTTGGCCTTGGCCGGTGTCGCGGGGGGCTCGCCGTTCGCATCGCCGTTGGCTGCGCCGTTGATGTGCGCTGGCTCAGGCTCAGGCTCAGGCTCAGGCGTGGGCGTCGCAGTCTCCTCGTTGATGCGGTAGATGCGCAGCGCGCCCGTGTTGAGGCCGACAAGCACGCGGTCACCTGCGTCCCAGCATATCAGCGTGTGTGCCGCCAGGCGTGGTGAAGCTGCCTACCGTACGCAAGGATGGACTCGATCTTGGACTTGTCGCGCTGCTTCAGCTCGACAATGGGCCGGGCGCTGAAGGCGGAGAGCATATTGGGCGGTGCGTGGCTCTGGCTCGGGCGCTGGCTCGAGATATCATGTGAAGGGGTGCATGTCGTTATGCGCCCTCGGCTGCGCGCATGGCAAGCTCATGAGGTTGCCTGTCGTGGGCGGTGGCCGGAGCTTGCATCGTCATGGCCGTCTTCACGGGCCCAAGCTTCCACGTGCCTCTTTGCTACAGTCACAGGACAGCCAACATCGACCTTCACACTAACAAATGCAGAGTAGACAGAAACGAGAGTGTATTCTAAGGAGTGGACATGGGAGAGCGTACATGAGGGAGGCAATTCGATTCGCTATGAACAGTCCTCAGCGGACACCAGACTGTCTCTCCCTCGTCTTTCTCCCACTGTGACGTGTAGTTGAACGAGCGAATCCTCCAAGAGCCACAGGGCGCCACCACCACTCACTCCATTACACCCTCCATACAGGTCGGGCAAAAGCCACAAATCAACTCGAGCGGCGGCGCAGAGCGCACGCAAAACCAACCCCACATCCGAGGGACGGGGACTGCTTTTACAGTCAAAAACGAAAAACCAGCCGTACAAACAAACACAAAAATGTCGACTTTCAACAACATCTGCCTCCCACCCCGCCCTGCCTCGCGATCGGAAGAGGGTGGGGAAGGCAGGAGGAAAGACATAACGCTCGTTACCAGTCAGCACGACACCTCTCCACTTCCCCCCAACAACAGCCACAGAGGGTCTCTCGATGAAACCAAAGGGCCGGTGGTTCTAGGAAGCGGACTTGAAACTGTAAACAGTGAGGGCGGCGAATGAGCGATCATATCCACATATTGCCGGTTCGGTCACAGCACACAGACCTGCGTCTCTTGCATTGCGGCCTTGACCAGGCACGCGCGAGGGGCCCACCGCAACGGGCAAGCCACGGGAGGGCGGGCGCGTCGGGGGTGCCATGGAAGGGAAACACAGAGTTCCAGGAGGCGCTGGAGAGCGATCAGGCGTAAGGGACCTCGGGGACAGACTGACCAAAGAGAGATACAACGCATGCGTCGCAAGCACTCCAACACAACTCGACACCTTTCAAGGTAGACGAGGGGGAGTGTGGTCGCATAACTCGAGATGCGCGCTCTGCACAAAGAAACATTGGAAACTTCGTGCGTACTTGTGAGGTTTTGGAAATGGATAGACATGTTTCTGAGCAGGGGATACAGGAGGGGTCTCTCAACGCTCGCACAAAAGCAGAGCAATGACAGCGCAAAATGAACCAAAATACAAGTTGGGTATTGGGTGGAAAATGTAAGACACCAATTCAACAAACACGGAGAAGAGCAAGGCTCATTCAATCCGTGCGTCTCCGCGCCAGAGAGCGTATTCGCATCATCTGACGCATCATCGAAAAATGAAATAAAACTTCAGGGGACCAAACATGGTCTGAGCAATTACGGCTGCAGTCGCAATGTCGAATACCAACCTGCCCGTCTGGTAGAGACTCAGAAGCAGAAGCGGCGGTCAGTGGTAGACGGTTGGGTTGTCGACAATGGATTTGGAGGTGGAGCACGGGTTTAGTGCCGGTCGGAAAAGGGATTGTGCTTCTCGTCAAGAGGTGAAGGATCAGCGAGATGGCCGTGGCTGCTCATGCGCACATGGCCAGGACGAGCCGAGTCAGTGACGGCGCGCGCCTCTACTTGCCCGATCTTCTCTGCCTCGGGTTCGACAGTAGCAAAAGGTCGGGGTGTGATTGTCCAGGGCGCGGCTTTGTTGACTTGGTAGTCGTTGGCGACGTACTGCGGCGGGGCCGAATCAGCAGATGGACCATGACTCTTTGTTTGATGGTCGGAGGATGGGTCGATGTAGTAGGCGGTTCCTGTCTCGGAGTCGCGGCGGAAGAGATGAGTCGAAGCGTATACGAGGCCACCGATGGCAATGAAGAGCCAGATAAGAACAAGGGCGGTGGAAATGAGCGCTTCAGTCTGAATGCCGCTCAGAAGTTTCTCGATAACGTAGTCGACAGCTTCGGTGATCTCATCCTTTGCTTTGCCATTGGGATCAGACAAGAGTTCGGCAGCAGAGCCTGAGTCGCTGACCTGAGCCATGGCGCCGAGAGAGAAAGTATCGTTTGACACGCCAGGGAAGTTGACATGAGCGTGGTCATGGACCCAAGTCAGGCCGTTTTGGAAGCTAGCAATCTTCAGGCCAATCAAGCAGTTCAGGACGTCCTTGATGGGATCGTAGAGAACAGTGCCGCCGAACGTCGAGTTGAGCGTGTTGCTCATCTCGCTCACGAAGGTGTTGAGAGTGTCGTTGACTGCCGTTGTGCTGGTGTTGACCCAGCCCAGAATGTCGTTGTTGATCTCGTCGTCCAGCTTGGAGACGGCGCCATTGACGCCCTCGGACCAAGACATGGAAGCGTTGTTGAGAGATGTAACAACCTTGCCGGCGAAGTCAGCGACCTGGTTCGTGAGTTCAGGAGTCTTGTCTTGAATAGCTTTCAACAGGAGGTATTGGCAGAAGCAGGCGAAAAGACCAGCGATGCCCAGGGACAACAGGAAGAGCATGGGAACGGAGGTCGCGTAAGCCCAAGCCCAGCGTACAATTGCTTGACGACGAGCTGAGCCGAAGCGTCGGCCGAACCACAAGCCGAGACCTGAAGAAGTGGGGCGTGAGGCTAGATAGACCACGTCCATGCCTTCGTGGCCTTCCGCAAAGAGTGCGGCGCGTTCTTGCATCCTGCGGTACCGGCGGACTTCCATCCACGCCATAGGGACGCAGACAAGGATGGCGAGGACAATCAGCACACCGAGGGCGATCTTGCGTGCGTCGTAGGCCATCGTGATGAGATCGTCAAAGAAATCATTGATGCCGTTGCCCTCGGAGCAGAAACTGAGTTGGTCTTTTTGCGGGATGGGAAGTAAGTCGCGGTCGAACGTGAAGTTGTTCATGGCCTGAATAAGCTTCTTGACCTCTTCAAAGGGGAGGCGAATAATGTTGTCGGTGAAGTTCTGCACCTCCTCAAATGTAGGAATCGAGCTGTTTAGCTCTTGGAGGCCTTTCTGCAGTTCAGGTGGTACTTCGAGTCCCTTCAGCTTGTTGATCTGATCGTCCAGGTTGATCTCCGGCTTGTCGAAGCCGGGTATGTTGAAGTTGATCTTGTCCAGGACGGAGTTGATACCGTCTGTAACGGTCTTGACTGCGTTGCCCATGTCGTCGGTGACCTCGTCGATGGTCTGGTTGAGGGTTTTGCTGATTTCGGTGCCGATTTCAACAGCGGCGTGGAGGCTACCGCGAACAGCGAGGGTGATTAGGCAGAGATAGGTGCTTGTCATCATGTGAATAACGAAGAGAACAATCTCCTCGATACCTGTGACGCTCATCTCCAACATGGACATGAGGCCACTTACTGCCTTCTCGACCCCAGAGGCGGTCATCTCGTTAACGCCCTTTGCCATGTAGTGAGGCATGGAAGCCATGGAGCTACCAATATTCTCGACTTGGGTGCAAGCACTGAGGGCTTCGCGACGTGCGGAAGCAAGGCTTGAGTTGGTGCTTGCGATGGCGATGAGCAGGCGAACGAGCACTAGAAGTAGGAGAATCGTCCAACGGTTGATCCATATTTGCGAGAGCCTAGCTCGAAGGCCAAGGTATGGTTTGAAGTTTGGTGTTTGGTTCATTGGGGGTCGTAATGCACTTTGCGGTGCGTAGTAGTCTCGCATCTCATGATCGCCAGCGGACATAGATGGAGGCACAGCTGGGAAGGATTGCTGTTGGTTCGCTGAGGAAGCCATAACGGCGTTGGATGGTTGTGAAGCGGGGTCTAAGAGGGGTATTAGAGTCGAGCCGGAAGATGTTTTGGTGTCTGTGTAGAGGAGCCGTGTCGTTGGTGTAGTCCAGCTATAATGCCTATCTGCCAGAGATAGCCGCGAACGGAAGGTAGGGTATTATGCGTATAAGAAGCAAAGCAAGACAATAGAAACAATAGGAAAACAACCAACGCTCCGCACAATGCAAGAAAGAGGTTCTGGAAGATGATATGAAGTGAAGGTGAAGACAAGTGTGAGTGGGGACGGCGTGAATATCAATCTTCACAATGCCGGTATGGAAGCGAGACACGTACCGCGAGAGAGCGAGGACCAGCTGCAGGCGACCCACAAGGTACCAATGGTACCGCATGGAGAGGCCTGCTCGACCTCTGCGTTTCAGCAGCGCATCCAGCGCGTTGAGGCTCAAGTTAGAACAGGTGGATCCGGGAAGTGGTGGTGGCCCAGATAGGCGCCCTTGAAGGTGGAGTCGGCCACTACCGACCAGTCATTTGCTTGTCAGACTGTCGGTCTGGGGAAGACCAAAACAACACGCTAGAACAATATTGCGCGGCTGCTGTTTTTGGAGGCCTTGCCCACGAGTGGTCGTCGCAATTTGTCTGAGCGGGCATTCTTTGTTCCACGGCTTGCGCTCACTGGCTGCCTGCAGCGGTCGTACGGGCGCGAAAGAGTCAGATCTGGCGACCTGCCCGATCCCGTGACGTACGGCCGGCAGCAGGCGTGTGGTTGTTGTCGAGCGCAAGGGAACACGACCTCCGAGCGTCAGTTGTCAGCAGAGGAAGTGCTCGAGGTTTGGATGTTGCAGGCGTGGCATATTTTGTAGGCTCTCGCCGCACGGCCGCATAATAGGCGTGGCGCCCGTTATTCCGGTTTTCTGCAAGCTAAAGCAGACGTCATTCTACACGTGCAATTTTGTCGTCTCTCATGTATTCTGTTCTAAAACTCTCAGCTTCCACCTTGAAAGACGCTGCGATAATGCGCGCAGCTTCGACTGTCCCTTGCGCAATTTGCTGCCCAACAGCGCTTGCGGTGTGTCTTCGTGAACACATCAAGGACACGGCGGTGATCATCAGGTGGCTGAGGCGTAGCGCCCGTTGTGGGGACGACACTTTACCGATCGACTCTTCCTGTCCAATCATTGCTCTGGCGGACCGGTAAACCTCAAACACGGTGGACTTGCTCCATCCCAGCCTCTTCTCCTCCACCTCATCGAGACCGCCATCTCGTACGTGTTCGTGCCACGCGATATTCTCAACAAATGCCTCACTTCCGCGCAACCCTTCCGAGGTCTTCGTAAATATCAGATCACGTGTGCATCCCATCTCATCATAACCTCGTAGAAGTATCTAATGGCGCACTCTCCTTTGCCCTCACCCTTCGTTCTTGCGATGTGCCAACGATGTAGACCCTAATTGACTAGCCTGTCAGCTCTTTCAAATTAAAGGTCAGTTCGTGAGAAGACATATCGAACAGAAGTGGGCCATGCAGCATCACAACGATGGCTGTCGTCAACGTCTTCTATACACCTCGAAAATGGTCGGTGTTGTTCAATGATCTCCTTCCAGACTTTGACTCGGTTGTTCTTCCTGGGACAACACAAGAAGAGTTGTACCTGCCGCCTTTGTAGCTGTCACTTCTGATGTCTGTTGCACATTCAGCAAACGTCGCGTTTTGTCTGTTACTTCTTACTCCACATCTATCCTCGTCCTCATATCCATTTTCTACCGTCACTCGACATATGTCACTTCCTTTCTTTCCAGGTACTGCCAAATATCAATTACGCCAACTGCTGGTTCAGTGATTGTACGAAGCTTAGTGAAGAGATCGGTGTGGGAAAGAAAGTCAGTATCAGGTGGTTTTCACCAAAGCTCACTTGCTACTCAAAAGTGGCAATATCATCAGGCTTGCCAAGAGCCTCAACCTTCACCCATTGTCTCTCTTTGCGCTCGCTTAAAAAGTTCTCAACTCGCTCGTTGTACAATTTATCACTGCGACCTGGCCTGACGTGTTGCTCACTTAGCTCCCGCATTCGTGCTTCATATGTTGTCTTTGACATATATTCTTCTAGTACCTTCAGCCGTTTCGTACCGCAAAACAAAGTCTCAAGAAGTCGAGGCGCCTGTAGAACCATTCCATCAGTGTCTTCGCGACACATTGTTGGGGACTCGATCGTTCACACTGTGTATTCACCGCTCCTTCGATCAACCAGGCCTCTCACCTAGATCATATGCTAGCTCTCAGGCACCAGGCGCTAGACGTACATAACCGCGCCATTCGTGAGCAGTTCTCTTCCACCAAACTCCTACAAGCTTGACCGAATCTATCCTACGCCAGCGTCAACTTCAACCAATACAATCGAATACTGCAATCCCATTTGGTATAGCAGCATACCGCTTCGAGCGCAATACTTCCAAATCACGCGTTTTACATCACTCCTTGATTGTAAGTGGATCGCAACCGTTCTCTCAGCTCTTTTAACAATTAACATAGAGTCCAAACGTCTGTCATCACACACTGCGCTTTTCCCAGACCGGGTCTCGATTGGTCAACTGTTGCGTAAATCGGACTGCCGCACATTGAGGTACGTGGCTAGACAAACGTTTGACCTGCGCTCGATGCAACCACTGTAGTGCTGAGGCGGTGAACGCACGCTCTCGATTATCATCAGGCATCTGAGGCATGGTGCGCAGTCACACCGATACCTCGCATACGTCAGGTGCTTGCCCTAGCACTTATGTACGATATCGCACGCTCTCAAGCAGTCGATCGGGTTTCCCCATCACATTCTCACTCCCGCTGTCCTCGTGCAATTACTAACATATCGAGTAGCACTCGTTCAGGCACTCGAGCTACATCTTGAGCGACAGTACATTTGGCGCCGCTTCTTGCCAATCTCTACTACCCCTCAGACCGTTCTACCTTTTCATCAGTGTCTCTGTCAAAGACCAACCTTCCTGAGCTCACACAAGACCTCCAACGCTCAGCTTCTCAGCGCACCTGCGTACACCCTAATCGTTATCAAGTCGTGTCAATGGCCGGGAACCTTACACCCATGAGAGGCAAGCGCACCGGCGGATTGTTAGCTTCCTCAGAGCCTCTAGACACCGAAGCTGTTTCCTCTCCACCCTCTGGCAATAGCAGTGACACGTTGCACGACAACGATAATTTCGATGATGGGCGCAAACATTCAAGCGTCAGTCCGCTTAGCACCATCACACTCGATTTTGACGACTTGACTATCCACAACGAGGTTTCACCTTATCTTGAAAAGGGCGTGAACCATATCTCTAGTCCTCTACACCGTAATCTCAAGCACACAATCGAACCTGGTTTGGCTCAGCGTCATTACATGCATCCATTCCGTCGTGGCAATTTCCAGTCTGGCCCTGGTAACGGCTACCAACACAAAGCTGGCAACTACCACGACTCTCCAATCCGGATTTCTGGCGAGTCCCGAGCTGCGCAAGATTTCCTCATCGTACGCAACTCGATGAAGCGTTTGTTCAAGAACGCCGATGTTGCGAAGTGGAAGGTGGTGGATTACGTTGCGCATCGTGAAGCTATACTCGCGACTAAAGCCAGGAAGCTTGCACACCAGACTCAAGACAATCGAGATGCCTTCGTCCTACGTGTTGCTTCCATCTCTCCACAACAACAAGACATCATGAGGCGTTATGGTCTGTTCGGAAATTTCGATGAAATCGGCAACTACAGTCGCATCCTTGGCGAAAAGACCATCTGGTGTAAAGACTGGCAAAATGGCAAGGAAGAGGTTGCCCCATGGCCATGCATGGCAGAGCTGAAGTGGGAGGGCGATGATCGCGCGAAGACCGGTGTTGGTCGTTACCCGCCACTTCCCCGTGAGCAAGGACCCAAAGGACTTCCGTGGAATCAGCTCCAAGTTGTCGAGCAATTTCCACTTGACCAGATTGCTCGTATTCCGACCATGGAAGATGTTTATCTTCCCGTCGATGAGATCGACGAAGAGGTCAAGTACAACCTTCTCAACAAGGACCTGGAGGACGCGATGGACGCTTATCTGGAATCTTGAGGACCGCAGTTTTCGGAACTGCTTGAGGTCATTACAAGCGTTCTGCGACATGCTTCGAAGGCTTTCGACACATCACCGTACGGGAAGTATACGAGCTCGCGACGATTTGGCCCGCCATTTGACATTCAATGTGACGACTAACACAAACGTTCATACTACTGTCACCGACAACCCTCTCCAGATCATATAGGCTTTCATGTGCAGGTATGAGGGAATACCACACTGTAGTCTTGTGTTTCATGAACTTGCTTATTGTTTCCTTGCTCTCGCGTCCTGTATCGCCCCGACTGGGGCATCACTCGATTGACATTACACAACAAGGTCCATTGCCACGACCAACTCAACCACTCCCATTTGAGTTCCTCTGAGCTATTGGTGAGCTGCTGTATTCTGCGCAGAAACACTCAAAACTGCTTGACTTTTTACTTCTCTATTTACAACCCGCCTCATCATGGCGAGATTACGGGTCAGTTCCACAACACTCCTCGCTGCATCTTCCTCTCATATTCTGATGCAAACTCCTGGGCATGGAAACATCAACTTGATTCGAAGAGGCCTACGAACTGATCCCGCGGTATGGATTTTGGCGCACATGCTCCCTTTTTGGATACTCCTTATCTGGCTCATTCTTGCGAGTTACCTATGCAGCGAAAATGGATAAGCAAATTCAATCTTCAATGTCTTACTCGGAAAGTTGAGAACATGCTTGTGACGATGTCTAACCATGTGGTTTGTAAGTCTCCAGTGCCGGTTCTGGCCGCACAATCATCCAGTCTGTCTGACAGTCGGTTATCCGGCGTCCCGTTTCAGGCTTCCAACTACAGTCCGGAACTTTTGTTTCCCGTCTGACACCCTCTCTGTCCCTACAATTTCGCAGACCTATCTAATGGTTGGACAACTCAAGAATCTTGAACATGACAAGATGACTGTTGAAGGTCTTGAGAGGAATTAAGAATCCACCTTTGAATCTGTAGATACTTTGTCTGGCGATTCTGTCCAGAGTCCATGATCTTAGTGTCGCTCCTGCCGCTGACTTGCTAAGCGACCCCGCTCGTCATTGATGTCTTCTAGGTTGTCCTAGCATCATCTTTTCACAGACAGCAATATCCTGCGAGTTCAGTCATCCAACTAAATTTCGCTATAACGACAATGCGCAGTGTCTCAGTATTCAGCAGTGGTCCGGCTCCTGCCGATTACGCACCGCTCTGTACATGGTAGGGGTACCGAAATGGCTGCCTGGGGGTCATCATCGTGGTTCAAAAGAAGTGCGACTGAACACTCATCAGCACAAAACCTCATTCTGGAACCGATTTCACGTCTTTGAAATCCAATCTGATTCCAACATTCCAACCACACCACGTTACTGTATTACGCAATTCAGTCTGGTTCTTGTGCTGCAGCCTATCCGTGCATGATGGCTATCTTCACCCTTACGAATATTGCAGTCACCCTCTTTAGTGTCTACATTGTGCGAAGAATACATTGGGAGTTAACAACCGGCTCACAGTTGCGCGCCTTTGCCAAACAACATGGCTGTCTGCCGACGAAGAAGCTCCAGATGCCATTGACTTTCGGACTATGGGACTGGAAGGGCCAAATCAACGCGCTGAAAGAGCATCGTCTTCTTCCGCACATGGCCAATCAGTTCAGAGAGATAGCTGGCCACACTAGACATCACAGCATCTTTGGGACAGAGGTCTTCACCACTGAGGATCCGGACAACATCAAAGCAGTGCTTGCGACAAACTTCAGCGAGTGGAGTCTAGGTCAAGAGCGGATCAAGGAGATGTCATCATATCTTGGAGGCGGAATCTTCGTCAATGAGGGCGCTGCGTGGAAGCATTCTCGCGACATGCTCAGGCCGTGCTTTGAGCGCTCACATGTCGCCGACGTTGATATGCTCGAGCGGCATACGAAGAAATTGTTCGACATGGTACCAAAAGATGGAACTGCCATAGACCTTCAGCCGTTACTGCACGATCTTGCAATGGATATCGCGACCGACTTGTTATTTGGCAGGAGCACAGATGCTTTGTCTCGGAACGAGGATGACCATCAAGTAAGAGACTTCTGCGCCGCGTTCGATTATGCATCCAACCCTTTTGGGCGAGAAAGCTTCAGAAAGTGGGGAGTGATTGCACTGTTTCTACCCGACAAGCAGAAAGAACAGCACGTCAAGATTATGCAAGGTACTTCCTCTACTGTCAACATTCTCATTACAATACTGACCCCAACAGACTTTGTGGACAATCTCATCGACGGATACCTTACATCAAATCAAGACGAGAAGAAAAAGGCTGACGAGAAGCACCGCTACACGTTCCTCTCTGCCCTTACCTCTATCGACTCCGACCGCGTAGTAATCCGTAGCGAGCTCCTCAATGTCCTCCTCGCGGGTCGCGACACCGTCGCTTCGCTACTCTCCAACATTCTCTGGGAACTTCCCCGCCATCCGTCCGTTCTTTCAAACCTCCGTTCTGAAATTGATGACCTAATTGGCGACGCCCAACCCACGTACGAACAATTAAAGAGCATGAAATACCTCCGCGCCATCGTCAACGAATCCCAACGCCTCCATCCCATCGTCCCCATCAACAGTCGCGAAGCCACAGTCGATACACTTCTCCCACGCGGCGGCGGGAAAGACGAACAGAGCCCTGTGATGGTGCCCAAGGGCGCGGTCGTAGCCTGGCATATGCACAGTATGCAGCGGCGCGAAGATCTCTTCGGTCAAGACGCCCATACCTTCATGCCCGAGAGATGGGCTGAGCCAGGATTTCGACCTGGATGGGCATACGTGCCGTTCTCAGGCGGACCGAGAGTGTGCATCGGGCAGAACTTTGCGCTTACCGAGACTATGTATGTGGTTGTTAGATTAGTGCAGGAGTTTGATATCCTGCAGAAGGATTTTGAAGACTGGAGAGAGAAGTTCAGTATCACGTGTACAGGGTTGGGAGGGTGTAAGGTTGGGTTAACGCCGAGGGTCAGATGAAGCTACGTATGATGACTTGGGTAGGTTGTGGATGCCGTTGTGGTTGGTTGGAATGTTTTGGAGTAGTTTCATCTTTTAGAGCGAGTCTCAATCAACTCTTCTCACATCCTCTTTTCTACTATTTTTTCTCAGATCACCCTCGATTACGGCGACAGGTATCTCGCTATCGTCGATGTCATCAATGACAGTTGAATCTAGTCCGCAGCGCTTCAATGCCCTCATGTAAATCCCACTATACTCACTTTTTAGCGACGACATTTAAAAGCACAGAAACGTAAAAACCACCGTACCAACATGTTGCTGTGAGAGATGCACCACAGCACGGGCCCACCTCTTACCGCTTCAAGCCTAGTGGCCCCTTCCCATCTTCACTGTCAACACCAAACAAGCACTAGCTTCCTCGCCCTGCCACACCGCAACCATCCCTACACATTTACAGCGCAGCCATGCTACCGCCTGTAGACCCCGTAACATTGCAGCGCAACCCCAATTTCGAAGTCCTGTACAAGGATCTTTGCACACGGAAACTGAACCCGGATGCGTCGACGAGGGATACGAAGAAGCAGCGCTTGCACGATGAGATACGGCGGGTGAGTAGTTGTTGGATTAGGCTGGTGTTTATTGTTGTTGAAAAAATCTGGTTTTGTTCTTTGTGTTTCAGTTTTAAGACGGTTCGTCCGAATCATGTCTATCTGTCGATATTGATAGTCAACATTACACAACTTCAACTACGTACTCTCATTGATCAATGCTAATACCACACAGAACCTCACAACCGCTCGCAGCACCCTTATCAGCACACAAATTCTCATCACAACACTGACATCCCTACCTTCCCGGGCGCCAACTCTACCAGACGAACTCCACGCCTGCATAGACTTGGTTTCCGCTCTCCTCTCAGGCCAAATTCCAGACCCTTCGGACCGAGAGATTCTCTCAGGAGATGTGGCCATCTTCCTCGATAATATCGACATCGTCGCCTCAGCAATCTCCACCCAACTAGAAACCCTCACCCAACACCTCTGCACAATCGCCTCCCCACTCTCCCCACCAAGTCCCTCCTCCCTACCCATAGTCGCAGACTCCCTAGTCGACGCTGCAACCCTCACCCTCCCCCATGACCTCGCAACGGCTCGCACAGATCTAACAAACACCCTCACCAGCCTGCTCGCCACACACAAACAAGTCCTCGAAACCTCGATCCGGATCCTCGAGCAGACGCAACACGGCGCGCTAGCGCGGCACACAAAAGCGCGCGCCGAGCTGCTGCATGCTCGTGCTAGCCTGTTGGGATTGCAGGCGAAGTGCTACACGTTTGGACATCCACCGCCGGCGGAGTTTGTGGCGGCGTTGAAGGAGTTTAAGAAGAGTCAGGGGTTTGGGGAGAGGAGTCTGCGGGATCGTGAGGCGCTGGCCAGGCAGAGTCTCAAGCTCTACGAGTTGGCGGGGGAGAAGGGGGTTAGAGAACTGGCGAAACGGAAGGTGTATTTGGAGGGGGAGACGGGGAGGATGGAGAGGGAGGTTGGGGAGTTGGAGTTGGAAAGGGGGGTTCGGTAGATGGGTTCCAGATCGCTCGCTGTAAGGTAGGTATGTTTCTATTGGAACTACCATATGATACATCGAAGTAATACATCTATGTGAAGTCTGGTCAAAATCTCCTCTCAGCAACAACTCTATACTGCTCATCCACCACCTCGCTCTCCCCTTCCACCCCACTCCACACCTTTTTCGCGCCCAACTTACAAATCTGCACCCTATCAATCCTCACCTTGTCCGCCCAAACAAAATCCTCATACAGCTCTACAAGTTTACTAGCATCAAACCGCCTCGGCCCCTTCGCACTAGACCCCCTCTCCTGCCTCCTCTCCGCACTCTCCCTCTCTACCTCCTTCTCCTTCTCCACCTCCCCATCCGTCACCTCCGACTCCGTGCCTACACGCTCCCCACCCCTCCCCTTCTCC
>JAPEUT010000058.1:0-112279 GCA_027946375.1 Neodidymelliopsis sp. IMI 364377 | reverse complement strand
GTGGGTTGGGTGTTTTTGGATGGCGGCTTTTTGGTCTGGCCAAGCCAAGCCATGTCTTGTCTTGTGTGTTTGGTTTTGGTGGGTGGATTTTGCATGTCAGGATTTTTTTGTGGAAGAGTGGATGAGCTGGATTAGATAATGCTGATTTGCGGTCATTTGCACAAGGACAGTATACATAAAGGGTGCTGGTAATATATTGTTCTGGATTCGCTACCCGACGAATGGATCGAGGTCCAAGTACATCACACACGGATAGTAAGTAGTGTTCTGTGGCTGTGCGAGTATGGCGCGCTGAGGCTCAAACTCTTAGACTTGTCGCATGGTCAGTGCGTGCGACGCACCGCTTCGGTGAGGTGGGCTGGGGTGGGGGGATTTGCCGAGTTGTCCGAGGACTTTGCTTGGGTTTTAAGGGTTTGCTGCGGAAAGCAAGGTGGAATTCTTTAAGATTTGTTCTTGATGTAAGATGGGAAGTTGGAGTGCATGTGTTCAAGAGAATGCTTGGAGTAAAAGGGATGTTGTTGTGCCACGGAATCTCGATACTGATTGTTGCTAAGCACAAGGGAAGGCAGTCAGTGCCCTACCTAAGTGCTTGCAGAGCACAACACATCCTCGCATTCTTCCCGCGCCAGTACGGAATACACAAGCAACCAAGCGCAAATAACGAACTCCGCACAACAACCATCGTTCTCCGGGACGAGCCTCTCGGAGGAGTTGCCGGGAATAAAAGCTTAGCACGCTCGGCAATGCAGCAAGCCCTGACGATCACAGAGCGCCTATTGCAGAGTGGAGCTGTCACGACTCATAACGTCATGTCAAAGAACGATTTTTCATGATGCGTGTAGGCAGGCTTACAAATCTAGGAGATAGCAGCATGGGACAAAAGAGTAATGTGCAGCACGCCTGAGTATGTAATTCTCTTGAAGAGATTGCTGGTCGCTGTTCAAGTAGCTTGCCTTGCTCCACCACGCTCGGATGAGTTGCAGGAAGCCGCAGAGATAAGCATTCCAAGCCGGCTCCGCGGCATCTAATCGACTTGGCTGTGTTGGCAAGATGCAGTCGGTATTGCAGTATCGAAGGTTTCGCAAGCAGGTAGAACAGCAGTACAGTCGCCACGCCCAACACGGAGAGAAGCCTATAAACGAAGAAAGAGTTGGTCATACGGAGCGATCTTCATCATCGAGTACCTTGTCGTCGAACTCATCAGCAGCCAGATCGGAGAATTCACGCGATCTCGAACGTGTCGATACGGAGAAAGATGCAGCGTTTCCAGAAACAGCCCTTCCCAACGCTGGGGCATCGCAACACGTCCGTGGTGGACTGGAGGGTCGAGATGCGCAGCATTTTCAAGAGGAGGCTGAAGCAGGGCAAGAAATCCATCTTACGCAACCACCTCACGATGCTACCCGTACGTTGAGTCGAGTAGCTACAGCGCGCTCCATTGGCACCAGGCTCGGCACAGCACTCACTGGCATCGCCGTCCGCGATCGCCATACCAACGAGGGCGGGCCGGATGCAGGGAAGGTCTTCGTCGTAGCATTCGAAGGCGACCACGACCCTTCCAAACCCCAGAACTGGAGCTACACCAAGCGCATCTGCGCCACGGCCATGATTGCATCCATTGGTTTCGTCGTCGGCGTGGCATCCTCAATCGACTCCCCGGCCACGTCTCGCGCCGCACAAGAATTCGGCGTCAGCGATGTTGTAGAGATTCTCGCAACAGGCCTCTACTTGATCGGCTTCGGCGTCGGTGCCCTCTTTGCGGGTCCCTTCAGCGAAACACTCGGTCGCAATCCCGTCTACATCCTCACACTGACCACGTACATGATTTTCATCATGGCATCTGGGCTCGCGAAGAATATACAGCAACAGCTCGTGTTCCGCTTCCTCGCTGGCTTCTTCGGATCCACGCCACTGACCTGCGCCGGGGGCTCGATCAGCGATCTCTGGACGCCGATGGAGCGCGTCTTCGCGTTCCCAATGTTCGCCAATGCAGCCTTCTTAGGCCCCGTAATGGGTCCCGTCATGGGCGGCTTCATCGCGCAAAGCACGGCAGTTACCTGGCGTTGGGTGGAATGGACCACGCTCATCATGTCCGGGTTGGTGCTCATCCTTGTTGTGCTCTTCCAGCCCGAAACCTACGCCCCGGTCCTCCTCGCGTGGAAAGCACAGCACCTGCGCTCTGTCACGGGCGACGCGCGATTTGCGGCCGAAATGGAAATCCGTGGTGAGCCATTCCTGCACCGCCTCGGCGTGGCCTTGTACCGCCCCTTCCTCCTCGCCATCGAACCCATCGTCGCGCTCGTAACGCTCTACCTCACCGTCATCTACATAGTCCTATTCACCTTCCTCGACGGCTACGACTACATCTTCGGCTCTGTGCACGGTACCTCGCAGGGAATAACAGGGTTGTGTTTCCTCAACATCGCAATTGGTCTCTTCGGCGCCTCGCTGTGGGTGCCACTCATCTACAAGTGGGCAAAACGCGACATTGCGCGCATCGAGGAGCGAGGCGGGACCCGACTACCTCCAGAGTTCCGCCTCTGGTACGCCATGTTTGGCGCCCCTGCTATTCCCATCTCTCTCTTCTGGATGGGCTGGACTTCGTACCCGGATGTTTCTATCTGGTCCCCAATAGCAGCTGGTGTGTTGTTCGGGTATGGCGTACTCTGCGTCTTCATCTCCAGTTACCAGTACATCATCGATTCGTATGAAATGTATGCTGCGTCGGCGCTTACGTCCGTCACACTAGTACGCTACGTGACAGCAGGCGGAATGACAGTCGTGGGGATACCGTTCTACAAGAACATGGGGGTGCATTGGACGCTGACCATTCTGGGAGGGATCAGTGCTCTCTTGGTCCCGGTGCCTTATTTGTTTTATATTTATGGAAAGAAGATTAGGGGGTTGAGTCGATATGCTGTTGTTCATGAGTAGGGGTTTGCTCTCATGTTGTAGGAATGATGGATATAACGTATAGCCGCTGGTAACTATAAGAGTATACAGAAGAGTTCAATTTTGGCTTTGCTAGTCTCGAAGTTTTCCAATATTGCAGCATGTAAACAGTATCACTACACTTCCGTTGAATACCTCCAGGCTTTGCTGAATTACAGCTAAGAAGTAACAGTTGCTAGCTACTGAGTCTATGGTTTCTTATGGGAAGAGATGGCAGTTGATGATATAAAACATGGATAGTTGCGCGTCTTCTTGTGCTCTGGTAGAAGTGGTCTCTCAAACACTCAACGTCTACAAACCAAGGAGGCAGTCAACGTGACTTCGGTCTCCTATCGCTGGCTTATGATCATGTAGAAGACTACAACATCATCTCTTGTGCTGCCCTCGGGGCTTGTAGGGTTGACCTTGAACCGCCATCTTCTTCGCATATCTTGCCCGCTTCTTCATCAGATACTCCTCTCGCTTCGCCTCGTCTGTCTTTAAGCTCTGCTCATATCGCTCCACCCTCGCCTTGTTCTTCTCCGTCTTAGCGTACTTCCTCTCCCTTTCTCTCGTCCTTTCTGCATCAATGGCAGCTGTCTCTGGACCCGCCTTTCTCTTTCTCTCATACTCCTTCTTTGTGGCTTTTCCTTTCTCGGAGCTGGCATACTTCTTTATGTATACCCTCGTCTTCTCCAAGTTGCCTGGGCTTGCCACCCACCTCTTCAAATTCTCATATGACCTCTCTTTGGCGCACTCTCTTAGACGCGAGACTTCTGCCTTGACCGCATCCTCGCAGAGGAATCTGTAGATCTGATGTATTGCACTGAGGCTGCGCAGTTCATCGTAAACTAGGGTCCCTCCTCAGAGAGGTTCAGTCGGTCGTGCAGTGCATGAATCTCGTGCATCGCACTTGCGGTGCACAGGCCATCGTAGTCCAACGATGAGACGTCCCATACGCATCGTTGACCAGACACTTTTTGATTTCGACCATGTAGGCCGAAGCAATGGGCGATGGTTGCTTCTAGAAGAGCAGTTTGTTAGCAATCATTTCGCAGACATTGCTTGAAGAACTGGAGACCTTGCGAAGTGGGTGATGTACTTACCAATAATGAGGAAAAGCATGCGGTCACAGTACGCCGACTCATTCGGCATGCGGCAGAATGCCACGAGGATCTTTCTCTGGATGGCCCACCCGTCTTCCAGTGCCTTCCTCACTCCCTTTGGGAGTGCAGTCTTGCTGTCGTAGTGGCCCAACCTCGTTGCCACACCAGTCGGGATGTTCGTTCCTGAACCACAGTACAAGAGATGCTCGAATTGTGTGGCCTCGACGTCATCTTTCTGCAAGACCAGGACATAAACGCCGTAACCAAGCTTTACCTCAAGAGACTCCAGCTGCTGGTGGAACGTGTCACTGACCGGCTTCGTTGATGTCGGATCAACGAGGTACTCGAGGAGTCCGCTTGTGAACTCCACCTCGGCGTCCTCCAAGTGCTGCACGACAGCCATTGGATCCTCGTAGATCTCTGATAACCAGCCCGGGGCCAGCTTGTCTTCGATTAAAAGTAACCCGTCCTGAGACCTTCAGCTGCAGAAGCCTTGTCATACTATCCATTGTATAGATTCATGGGTGAGGAGAACTGTCTGGTGACGGTACAGTGTGGGGAATGAGAGGTGCCAATTTGAGTGAAGGAGTGAGTTGCAGTCTGATAAGCTCCGAGTGAGAGAAATAGTTGCAGGTTGGCACTGCACGCCATTGCTTCGTCATTGTTTTGTCTGTGCTCCTCACCTGCCTGAAGCGCTGTTGCTCCTTCCTAAGTTCCTGCGACGCGTCGGGAGCGCGTTGCCACGTGCCGACACAAGTTACGGTGACGAAGACTTCAGCACCTCAAGCTGCATTTGGGAGGTATTCAAGGCACGAACGGATTCGCCACGATTTTTGCAGAGCATGTCGTAGTCTTTTAGTGGGGGGTTTTCTTGGGGTGTATAGGCTTGTGGCAGGCTTCGGAAGCACCATGGAACACAGGATAGGTATTAGTTCGACAATGTGTGGCCGTATGCAGGGTGAGATTTGCTCTCTTGAGCGAAAATTTGGAAGCAGCATCTGGCGGTCGCCGTACGATGCCATAGCTCTGGAGGTATTTGATAGAGTTGTAGCAGTGTATGATTTATTATATGGAAGACGTTTTGTAGTCTTTAACGGACTCGAAAGGCGACAAAACTAGGGCCGACATGTCAAGTATAACCTTAAAATGTAAATCGACATATGCCTTCATAAGTATTACTCGTAATGTGAGTCGCGTGGAAGCACATTGGGTTACTCTGTCTCACACACAACGTTGTTCCGTGAATGCTCGATCGAATTTTGAGGAACCTCCTCCATATTTATATACACTCATGGGTCTGCATGCACACCACATATGCCATTACTTCCTCACTTACTACCTCCCTCTTTAAGCGGCAGCGGGACTAACAACGTCTGCGGGCTCCTAAACTGCATCTGCTGTAAACACCACTCCTCCATCTTGGTCACATCCTCCGTCGCCTCCGTGACAGCCGCAATACAATCCTTGTCCCACAACGCCTGACTCGCAGGATACATGCCCCGCAGACTACCTCGGATATAAGCAAGATACGTATGAAGCGCCTGCATTGTCTCAAGCATCTCGTACGTGCCATCAACGCTGTCGTCGTGCTGGAACAGCAGGTCGGCGAGGGCGTCGGCGCGCTTTTGGCCCCGCTTCTTGTCCTCGTGGTATTTTTTCGCCATTGGGGCGATGCGCTCACTAACGCGTGTAGCGATGCGCACCATGATTCGAATTCCGTTTTGGGCATCTGGATCACGGTCGCATTTGGGGAGAATGCTATTATACAAGTCGATAAGGCGGACGATGGCGCAGTCAAGTTCGCCGAGCCATGTCTCAAGACCTCGCTCGCGGGTGGTTTGGGCACCTTGGGCCTTGGTGTGTTTCTTTGCAGCGGTTTCAATGGCGGCGGACTGTTGCTCGCGGGCGTGAATTTTGACTTCACCATCTGTAGAAGGCAGTTTAGTGATGCGAATGGCGCCACCCTTGAACATGGGTTGTTTAGAGATGGGGTCCCATTTTGCTGTGTGATGATTAGTATGGAGTGTTGGGGATCAAAGGGAACATACCTGTTGTCAGCTCGTTGGCTGCGCGGGCTTTGCCGCCGGACTCAGTGTCAAAGTATCCAAAGTGGAAGGGAATGAACGTATTGCCTTTCTCCACACCGCCAATACTGACTGGCAACTCGACTTTACCACGGATTGACTCGACAAGGACCTCTTCGCGATCCTTGAGGTTCAGATGGCGAGCGTCTTCCTCAGAGATCACAATCTCGGGCTCTGGGCAGGCCTTTTGCAGAGGCGTGCGACCAGTTTTGGTTCGGGTGTGGAAATGATGGACCCTGCGGCCTGTCGACAGTCGGAGTGGGTACTCCTCATTAGGCTCTTCTGGAGACGGGAAGTAGTGACAGGCCTTCAAGATGGCTCTACCGTTAGGATTGAGAGCCTTGTATTCTTCCTTCGTGTAGTATGCACCAGTCTCAAGATCGTGACCAAAACTCTCGCAGTAGTCCAGCTCCGTAAAGAACTTCTTATCCGAGAACAAGCGTTCAGTACCGAATGGAGCTTGATCATTGCAAGGCCACTGAATGCCAGAACCGCCCGTAAGCTTGTCGTACGACATGCCACTGTAATCGCAGGGTCGTCCCTTGGACATCTTCTTCCACGCCTCGAACACTTCCTCTGAGTTCTTGAACGGCATGAGATCGTTTCCATCCTTGTCTTTGAACCCCATGCGCTTTCCGTAATCAAGGAAGATCTCTAGATCAGATTTGGCCTCGCCTGGAGGCTCCACAGCTTTGTGCGAGATATGTACAGTACGGTCGACGTTGGTGAAACACCCGGTCTTCTCGCCCCACTGAGCTGCAGGAAGAACAACGTCTGCTATGGCAGCAGTTTCTGTCATAAAGATATCTTGCGCAACAACGAACAGATCATCCTTGGTCAAAAGTTCACGAACGCGGCCAAGGTTAGGCAAGCTAACTAACGGATTTGTGCCGGAGATCCAGAGCATCTGAATAGTGCCTTTGGCAATGAAGCTCAGAATGTTCTCAACATGGGTTGGTTCGTTCCAGTGTGGAACCTTAACAGGATCAATGTTCCATAGCCTTGCCATGTCTTCCATGTGTACTGGGTTGAGGTGGTTGCGGAATCCTGGAAATTCACCATCGCATCCTGCTTCCTGTGTAGCACCCTCAGTCAGCCATCCACAAAACTTTTGCAACAAAAAGATAACTACTCACACGATTGTTCTGGGCTGTAGGCTGACCATTCATTTGGAAAATACCGCAGCCAGGCTTGCCTAACATGCCGCGAAGGATGTTGGTGTTGTTGATCTGGCAAGCAGCCGCAGTGGCCTGGTTCGACTGGTAGATGCCTTGCAGGGCTGTTGAAAGCAATGTCTTGCTGGTACCGATGATCTCAGCTGCTTTCCGTAGTTGTGATGCAGGTATTCCTGTGATATCTTCTACGACATCTGGTGGAAATCCCATAACAACTTTCTTGAGTGCCTCCACACCCACAGTATGGTTTTCGACAAAATCATAATCGATCCAATCGTTCTCAAACATGAGGTACTGGATGCCGTTGAGGACAGCTACATTAGTTCCAATTTTTGGTTGCAGGTGCACTGTGGCTAGCTTCGCTGTATCAGATACTCTGGGGTCGACTACCACGATCTTGGGAGGATTTGGCCCTGCCAGGCGATCCAAGATGCGACTCCAAAGCACAGTTTGAGTTGCTGCCATGTTATGACCATATAGAGCAATGCAGTCAGTGTAGTCAATGTCGGTGTAGGAGCCGGGTTGTCCGTCCGAGCCGAAACTCTCTCGCATAGATGCAGCTGCCGTTGCTGTGCATAATCGAGTGTTACCGTCCCTACAATAATATTAGCGAAGTCTTTGTGAGCACGAAATACAAGGCTGATCTTACATGTGGAGTGTGTTCAGACCAGCTTTACCGACAAGTGCCAATGCGTAGTACTCCTCTAGAAAGAACTGTCCCGTGGTGTAAAAAGCGATACCATGCTGGGTAAGTCTGTCAATAGTATCTTTCGACTTCTCAACGATCAAGCTCATAGCTTCGTTCCAGGTGGCCTTCTCAAGTACACCATTTTTGCGAATCATGGGGTGTGTAAGTCGGTCCTCGTGGTGGATAGTTTTCCACTGTACACATGTCAGCGCTCAACACACTTCAACTGCAATTGTATCAAGCCAACTCACGCCGTGAAGACCTTTTGGCCCAAGTCTTCCATGATTAACGCGATCGGTCGCTCGTCCTCGTACTCCCACCACTTTTCCATCCTTTACTCCAATGTCAAGACCGCAGCCGTTGCTGCAGAGAACACAAGCACTTTGGACCCACTTGTCGGGCTCTTCGTCTTTTGCTTCATCGACACGAGTGGGCCATTCATGTTTGTATGGTGTTCGCGGACCCCAGATATCCTCAATTGAGTTGCGTGACTGATGCTTGGGTGCCTCGCCAATTTTGATTTTAGGCTTCATAATGCTTGATCCTTGAGGAGATTATCCACAAACCCGGGATACTTGGGCGACACTGCATCCAAATAAGCTTGTGCTTGGAGTCTTTGTTTTGGATCGGCAGGGTCGGACGTGACGTAAATGTTTGCAATCGGATACTAGTCTACACTTTAGGTTCCGCTTTAGTCGACGGCCTTGTGAGGCACCCAATGAAAACTAAGGTTTTGGTAATTCTTCAGTAAGAACAGCCGCCCATTCCGGAACCGTCGTACGAATTAGGGGAAGCGTGGATAACTTTGATCATAGATGCAGTAATGCTAATCACCTACGCGACCACTACGCTGCACATCCGTCATTCTAAAACTAGCAATGCTTACAGACACGTTTTAGCCAGGTTCCTGCTGTACAGGAAATTCTAACCTTGCACGACAACCATGGGTATCAGCTACCAAGATGCTCTTAAACGACTACAGGACACAGCAACAAGTGTTCTGAACGAACGGGGGCCACCTACAGAATGGTTTCCAATTGACAGGGCTCTAGGAAGAGTCGCAGCGGCACATCATGTCAGCCCAATATGTACCCCTTCCAAGGACACATCTGCCATGGACGGCTATGCTATATCTTCTGGGGCGACTGTAGATGCGTCTATCGAGCGGCCGGTAACGTTCGTTGTCCAAGGCACGAACGCGGCAGGTGACGATCCTATACAAATCCCCAACGAACCAATTGAAGGCTGCTATCCTTGCGTCGAGATTATGACAGGCGCGCAATTTCCTACAAGCACCTCTAACACACCATTCGACGCGTGTGTGAAGATCGAAGATACGGTACCCATGGGCGCAAAATCCGAGTTCCAATCGCAGCGACGTTTTGTTCTGACACGTCCGATCTCGTTGCACGCAAATCGTCGCTTCGCTGGTGGCGATATGCAGAAAGGCGACGTTATTGTCAAGAAAGGAGAAGTTGTTTGCGCTCGACACGTTATGGGATTGGCATCAGTAGGCATCACCGAGGTGCTAGTGCGCCGCAAACTTCGTGTCGCAGTCTGGACGACAGGCAACGAACTTACTCGCAACACCGATGGTACTCGTAAGAGCGCGCAGATCTTTGACTCGAATGGCCCATTCCTCGCGGCAGCGCTGCGTGAAGCGGGTGTTGAGGTAGAATTGAAGGGAATTTTGAAAGACGACGTGCAAAGCCTCGAAGAGGCACTGAGTTCTTCCGAAGCCTCTCAATGGGACCTGGTCATTACCACCGGCGCTGTTTCCAAGGGTAAATTCGATTTCATCGTGCCAGCTTTGGAAAGCATGCAAGCACAAGTGCATTTCCATGGTGTCGCCATTCGTCCAGGACATCCTGTGTTATTTGCGACGATGAAGAGGAACTCTGGACGTATCCCATTCTTTGGTTTGCCAGGAAATCCGATTGCTACTGCTGCGTGTTTTCGTTTTCTAGTTGTGCCTTTCCTGCGACAACTACTTGGTCAGTCGCGTGAACAGCCTGAGATCGCAGAGCTGCTCATGGAGGATGGCGGACACGATGTCTTCATGGCATCTCCTTCGCACCTGGATTGCTTCAGACACGGAACTATCGTTATTCGCTCCAATGGAACTAAAGTCATACGGTTGAGCCAAAGCCAGAGCCCAGCTGTCATCTCGCAATACGCCACATCGAATTGTTGGGCGCACATATCGAGAAGCTGTACCGAGAGTACGGGCATGGTGATGGTGCAATGCTATCCTCACATTCCACCCATACACTAAGTTCTTTTGATTCGTATCTTGGCGATATCCCACTCTTCTTTGGTGTTTGTGTTGAGGATCCAATCGTCTTCAGTCGGCGAAATGAGCTTTCCCTTGAGCTGTTTGATCGTAAAATTCGGGCCCGAGCGGCCATCGTGAACATTCTCTTGGAGATGTTGAAGGGCATTGGGGCTCCACATCGCTAGTAGTGGCTCGCTGAACCCATCTGTGTTGACGAAGCAGGTGACGGGAGTCTCATAAGCTTCTCTGAGTTGGTGGAGCGCTGCGGGGTCGAGCAAGGGAAAGTCACAAGCTACAACTAGCCATGTAGCGTTCGGATCTTGTCGGTGAGCAGCAAGTAAGCCAGCTGCAGGACCAATGTCCTGCGTGGTCTCATCTGGGATCGTCCTTAACTGAATGCGCTTTGAGCCGCTTTGATAGGGTATTGCAAAATTGCCTTCGCGGAGAGTTTCGTCGAGTGTCGATTTATCAGCAATGGAGAAGTAGATCGTATGCGTGTTAGGAAAGGCAACGTGCATGATTTGCACGAGCTGCTGGTACAG
Organism: Neodidymelliopsis sp. IMI 364377; assembly: GCA_027946375.1. Classification (NCBI taxonomy): domain Eukaryota; kingdom Fungi; phylum Ascomycota; class Dothideomycetes; order Pleosporales; family Didymellaceae; genus Neodidymelliopsis; species Neodidymelliopsis sp. IMI 364377. The sequence continues at coordinate 101,478 of JAPEUT010000058.1, read as the reverse complement.
TGGTAGGCCGGTTGAGGGAACAGGAAGCAAATGCTTGGGAGATCCCATGCGCGACGACTGTCCGCCAGCAAGAATGAGAAGTTTCATTGAATCCATATTTCCTATGTTAGATGTGAGCTGCGTTTTCGATGGGATATCGGCCACGAGTGCTAGAAAGTTGTTGATTATCTATACACAATAAACGGTTCGCTTACGTCATTGCACAATGAACGACTGTGGGCAGCGCATGGCGAACATGTGCTATGTGCGCTAGTGAGCCCCACTTTTCGGCACTTCATACGCGACTTGTCTAAGCCTCACCTAGCTAATGATACCGGCTTCCCTGTCCAATCTCGCTTTCTCAGTCTTTGCCTTCTGAATGTCTAGCGACATCTTTACAGGCGCTATGCCTGGGGTCTCGAAAATCGCGTCAATTTCTTCCAAGCTCAACTTACTAGTTTCCGGGAAGACAAAGTACGATGCTATTAAGTGTCAGCCCAACAGTTTCCCTATATACGCACCCAGCATACTTACCAACTAATTGTAACGTATTATAGATTATGTAAACACACCATATTTTGTACCCGACCTTAGAGATTCCGATAGAGATTCCATACGCTTCGATGGCTCCGCATGCGCCCTGAATGACACCGTACAATCCCATGCCTTTCGCGCGAAGCGGCAGGGATAGAATTTCGACCGGGTAAAGGTTGTGCCTAGACATATGTGGTCAGAAGATTTTCGAGCGTCCGTTCGGAATGAAGAGCTTACATTGTAGCAATAGTCAACGCACTGATGACCTGAAACATGAACATCCACATAATGGTGAGTGCAGACGTCGCATTTGTAGGGCTCAGACTGTACTGCCAAGACGTTATGGTGGCAGCTGTCTGCATGCAAACAATGCCAATCAATCCAGCGAAGATGAGCGTCCGACGTTTAAAGTAGTCTACGAACCACCCCCCAATCCCGGTAAAAATAAAGTACGTCGCTGTCAGGCCAAGATTGACGCCGAGTTGCGTAATGGGTTTGGTGACCTAGAGGTGTGAGTTGATGGACCAGGCTAGAGATAGGATGATGCTTACACCAACAGTTTTGAGCGCAGGGGTCAGATAATACGATACAATACCTCCTCCGTTCCAAGACTGAAACATGGAATAAAGAACAAGTACCAACAAGCGGTAGCGCACTGTCTTTGTAACAAAAACCGCAAAGTTCCAGGACTGCTTGAAACCTGTGCGAGAGGTCTCCAGAGACTCTTCGATCTGCGAAATAACAATATCGACAATCGGCTCATCAAGAGAACCCGATGTCGTTTGGTACTTAGCGATGACTTTCCTCGCTTCTTCGCGTTTGCCCCGAAGGATCAGATATCGAGGTGACTCTGGCGTAATGAAGTATATGAGCGAGCATACAACGAGCGGGAAAAATGTTTGTAGAAGTAACGGGAGACGCCAGGACCAGTTGTTGGTCTCAGACATCGACGTAGTTCCAATCATTCCGGCGTTCATGGCTACGCTGCCAATTTGGAAACAGGCGCCGAACAGGCCTACAATACGCCCGCGGAGATGAACAGGGGCGACTTCTGCGATGTACTGGGGCGAGGACATCAACGCAGATCCGAATCCAAGAAAGAAACGGCCGGCCATGAAGCAAGATAGATTGGGAGCCAGAGCCTGCATAAGCGCAGCGCAAATCACCAAAGCATTGCCGAGGAAGTTGACTCCACGTCGACCAATTTTGTCATTGAGCGCAAGGAATGGAGCGCCGATAACAGTACCTATTCTCATCAAGGCCGTGATGTGTGCGAATTGGACTGCCAAAATTAGTGCACAGTTCGCTCGGCATGAACCAAGATCACTGACCTCCATCGATTTCGATATTGAAGAAATTGTGCCACGCTGGATAGGCATTGATTCCACCTGAATTCGCAGTACCATCAGTATAGTCTTCATCAGACAGGGCTCCAGCAGATCTTACGTACTGATAACAGCCCAGTCAACTCCGTAGCCCGCCTGGTTGCAACCTTGGAGGAAAACGATCAAACAAATCCTGAATCCGGTTCTCGTCCAAAACTTCGGCATCGAGTCACGCGAGATGCGTGAAAGATCGTCATCTGTAATACGCTGCACCACAATCTCCTCGGTCTGGAGAGCAGCGGCTTTCTCGTCAGTCACATCGTGGTGAAACGACCTGACATTCTCCTGTGGAGCCATCTGATAGTATTAGCGCTTTCCGCAGTACCGATGCTCAAAAGTTTCAACAAATACTTCGGCGCACTACTGATTCAGTCAGGGAATGCAGTTAGATATGAGCACATTCATTCTGAGGTTCATCATTCTGCAAGCCATGTAACGCAGAACAAAACGGAGAGCTCAGCTCCGTCTAGATCGACGTTACGAAAGCTTGTCACCCCATGCTCACGCCCCCATGGGGAAATATGCATGTAAGGCGTTTATTCCACAACTTACAGTGGGCTTGACGGCATATCGTGGTTAGCTTGAGGAGCAAGATGTACAGACGCACGGTCACATGCGTCCGCCTTGCGTTTGTTGATCTCTCACCAAACATATTTATTCCGTCCAACCACTCTTCAGGTGACACGGCTCGTCACAAAAGAACTGCATAAATGGTGGTACTGCAAAGTCCAGAGCAAAAGGAAGGATCCGACCACCCCCGCCTATCAGTGAGATTAACCGGCGGCAAATCGCAAACGAACCAATCTACGTCCTTCATTGCAGAGACCCAACAGTCCTTGTTCTGAGAATGAATCGGGAAGCCTCTGTAGAACCGAAGCAGTTTTCTAGTATGGTAGAAGCAACGTGTGTTCTTTCATTTGCGCAAGGGCTAACAACAGTCACTTAGTCCTAATTTGAAGATAACTTGTATTCGCGGACAACGTGAACTTGGTTATTTTTGCAAGCCAAACGTCCTCCCTAAGGCGACCCATGCTACGCTACGACTCCCCCGCATCTGACTGGCATGGGGCCCTCCCGCTCGGTAACGGTCGCCTCGGCGCAATGCTCCACGGTGGTGTCCACAAAGAAACATTACGCCTGAACGAAGAAAGCGTTTGGTATGGAGGGCCGATGAGCCGCACTCCTGTTGGTGCGAAAGAGCACCTAGAGAAGTTGAGGCATCTCATCCGCGTCGGAAAGCATCGCGACGCCGAAGCACTGGTTAGGAAGCACTTCCTTGCGACTCCAAAGAGTGCGAGGCATTACGAACCACTCGGCACATGTACGCTTGACTTCAAATACACCAAAGACAATTCATGCTCAGAGTTAATCGAAGACAATGTAGAAGACTACGAAAGGAAGCTTGTTCTTGAGCGTGCCGAGAATGTAGTGCATTACACGGTCAATGGAACGCAAGTACGTCGCGAGGCAATTGCGACACATGCAGATAATATCATCGCGATTCACATAGTGGCTAGTAGGCCTCTCATTTTCACCGTCAGCTTAACGCGTATGAGCGACGTCGAGTGGGAAGTCAATGAGTTCCTAGATTCCGTTGATGTTGTGGGTGGCCGCATCGTGCTCCACGCAACGCCAGGTGGCAAAGACAGCAACAGTCTGTGTCTTGTAGCTGGAGCACGTGTCGATGATGAGGGGAGTGTTCGAGTTGTTGGACGTGACCTGGAGATCACGGCGAAAGAGTCTTTGGTCGTTCTGGCGGCTCGTACTCAATACACTCAGGTCGATGTTGAACAAGCGGCGATGTTGGATATCGAGAACGCTTTCAGAGTCCAAACTAACATGCTTTGGCAACGGCATCTTGCTGACTGGCAGAATTTGTTCGGTCGGATGAGCATTCAACTGGTCCCAAACAACGCTTCGCTTACGACCGACAAGAGGCTGAGCGATGATGGCGATCCCGGACTTGTCTCTCTCTACCATGCTTACTCACGATACCTCTTGCTATCCTGTAGCCGTTCGTATCCCAGAGCTTTGCCTGCAAACCTTCAGGGAATTTGGAACGCTACATTTCAACCGCCATGGGGCTCAAAATTTACCATCAACATCAACTTGCAAATGAACTATTGGGCTGCTCATGTTTCCAACATCTCTGAATGCGAGCTTCCTCTGTTCGAGCTCTTAGAGCGTATGGCTGTCAATGGCAAGCGAACAGCAGCAGAAGTCTGGGGTTGCTGCGGGTGGTGTGCGCACCATTGTACAGATATATTTGCAGATACTGAGACACAGGATCGCTGGATGCCGTCCACACTTTGGCCGCTAGGAGGCGCATGGCTATGCGTTCACATCTGGGAGCACTATAGCTTCACTGGCGACAAGAGACTGCTCGAAAGGATGTTACCAGTTCTCGAAGGTTGTGTTGACTTCCTCCTTGACTTCCTCACACCTCACTCTGGTGGTGACTTCCTTGTGACAACCCCTTCGTTGTCACCTGAAAACACTTTCCTACACAAGGAGAGTGGAGAGAAGGGCGTCTTCTGCGAAGGCTCCACTTTGGACATGGAGATTGTTCGGCAAATTTTCACGCAGTTTCTGATGACTGCATCCACGCTTGGCTACGCACAAGATCTCCAGGGTCGTGAATCTGCCGTTCAATCAGCACTATCACGGCTGCAGCCAATCCTCATCAGCCCGACTACCGGTGCGATTCAAGAGTGGGGCCTGAGCGACTACGAAGAGACCGAACTCGGCCACCGTCATGTATCGCATCTTTACGCGCTCCACCCCGGAAATACTATCACAGTATCATCTGATCCTGAACTTGTAAAGGCTGCTAAAAAGACACTGGTACGCCGCCTCGAGCATGGAGGCGGTCACACTGGGTGGTCGAGAGCCTGGCTGATCAATCTCTGGGCTCGACTACGACAACCTGCAGAATGCCAGAAGAACATAGAAGCGCTGTTACAAGACAGCACTCTGCCAAACATGCTTGACAACCACCCTCCCTTCCAGATCGATGGTAATTTTGGCGGCGCTGCTGGCATTGTGGAATGTCTTATACAATCTCACGAAGAAGTTCGACTTGAGGGGGAAGAGCAGTCGACTAGACTCATTCGATTGCTACCATCCTGTCCGATTGAATGGAAAGCAGGCAGAATACGAGGAGTGAAATGTCGCGGAGGGTTTGAGATTGACTTTGAATGGATGGATGGTTACATTCAGGACCCAGTCCGCGTTGAGTCGTTGTTTGGGAGCAAAGCTGTCTTGGTTTTTCATTTTGTTGGTTCTGATGCTGAGGATGGGGGTATTGAGGTCGAGGTTCCTGCCTCCAAAGGCAAACATACCATCAGGCGCGATGCCTGAAGAGGGTTAGGCTTCTGACATCACTTTCGAACTGTGCAAGGCTCACACCATACTTCCTACTGCACAACAGAATCCCTCAAGATGCCAGCCAACAATCCTACAGATACTTTGTTGAAGAACAGCGACCCGACTCTGCAAGAGGGTGGCGTCCTTGACCCTCCTGCAGTTGTTCATGACCAGTTCATGCTCTTCGGAGACTCAATCACACAAATTGACGGGGACCCTGCACTAGGCTTCAGTTGCTACCAAGCACTTCAACATGGTAAGGAAGAAAAGTCTAGCTATGAATAGTCTTCGTGTGATTCGATAACGTAAAAACCAGCTGACCTATTAGATTACTCAAGACGGATTGACTTTGTAAAGCGTGGCTTCAGTGGTTACAACACGGTGAATGCATTGAGCATATTACCAAGAATCTTCCCAAGCCCCGAGCAAGGCCGTGTTCGTCTTGTTGTAATTTTCCTCTCCAAACTCACTAATGCCATGAATCAGATCGTTAACTTGAAACAGAGCATTTTCTTTGGTGCGAACGACATCTCACTACCGGAGACCACAGGCCAGCATGTGCCCCTACATGTCTTCGAGGACAATCTGAGGCGTTTAGTCAAGCACCCAAAGATACAAGCTCACGAGAACATCAAAGTGCTCTTGATCACGCCTCCTCCGATTGATCAGTGGGGCTTTGATTGGTGGGATGAACCTGGAAGGTCGGCGCGCACTGCCGTAACAGCCCAGCAATACGCAGAGGGAGTCAGGAAGGTCGGTGAAGAGATGGGTGTTGCCGTTGTGGATCTGTGGGGCGCAGTCATGGCGGAGGCAACGGTGGAGTGGAATGCCTTAGTTGAAACCGAATGTGGGGTTGAGCTACTAATGCCGGGTGATAAGCGGGCGGAGAGAAACCAGGTTCTAGCTCGTCTGTTGTACGATGGTGAGTTTTGAATTCATTCTCGTGTGATAACACTAACCTTTCTTTTTTATTGAAGGACTGCATCTAAGCGGAGATGGATATAAAACTTTATACCAGGAGATGAAACGGACCATCATGAAAGCCTATCCTGAGCTTTGTCCGTCCAAGATACCTGTAGCACTGGAGCCTTTCTTTCCAGAGTGGTTCGAGGACAATGCGCCGTGGTAAGCGCAGACTTTCAGGAAAATCACACCAAATACGTGTGATTGGTTGCATACATTGACGCATACTCCCAAGTCGCCAAAGAAGCCACACACAAGCTTGTATCTCTAGACAGCCTGAAGCGTCTTTCATATAGAAGTACAGATTTGTTCAATCTTAAAATCCGTGTTGAGACTACAGCCGCTCATGTGAAGGTAACCGCACTTCCGTTTCGACCACAGTGATCACTTAAAGCTGAGGCTGGTGTACCTATTCGGCCTCCATGCAGTGTGAGAGGTAAGGCCGACATTCGAAAGACGCTGCAGTGTTGATCACCTGTTTCCATGCATGCCTTCGGTCACGTTTACTCCGGACATGAGGCCTTCCATTTCCGCCAATAACGATGCGCTTACCCGTGTGTGCATACAGAACGATCTTACCACTTCAAGACCATGTGATGTTCTATCTACAAGTTGGACGTTAGTCGGCCGTAACAACTCTATTGCCGGGGAAGTCCAAATGCGGTGCTTCCGATGGATGGCTCTTCACACGCCTGATGACGTTTGAGATCAAGACCCAAAAAGCTGCCGCCTGTCAAAACAGCAGGGACCCCTAAGAAGACAGATTAGCAAATCGAATCAAAAACTGAGAGAAGTACAGATCCACGTTTGCAGAATGACTTGGACACACACTTTCGATACGTCGCCAGACACTGAACTGAAAAATGTACTGCGAAAAGACTTTCACTGGGGCTTTGCAACTGCCGCTGCACAAGTCGAAGGAGCATGGAATAAAGACGGCAAAGGCGAGTCAATCTGGGACAAATTCTGCCACACACCTGGCAAAGTACACGATGGTAGTACCAACGAGGATGCCACACGAGCCTACGATCTCTACAAAGAGGATGTCGCGCTCATGAAGAGCTATGGAGTCACTGCATACCGTTTCTCTCTGGGCTGGTCGCGCATCATTCCCTTAGGAGGTGCGGATGATCCTGTCAATGAGAAGGGTATTGAGTATTACAACAACCTCATCGACGAGTTACTCGCAAACAACATCATCCCCTTCGTCACTCTCTTCCACTGGGACACGCCTCAGGCCCTCGAAGATCGCTATGGTGGTATGCTCAACCAGTCAAGATACACCCCTGATTTCCTCCGCTACGCACGCCTCTGCTTCTCCAGGTTCGGCGATCGCGTGAAACACTGGATCACCTACAACGAACCTGGCGTATACACTCTCGCAGGCTACGCAGCAGGTGTCCATGCTCCTGCTCGCTCCTCTTTCCGCGAGCGCAACGAGGAGGGAGACAGTTCCACAGAGACCTTCATCGTCGCGCACACCGAGATAGTAACGCATGCCCGCGCCGTGAAAATCTATCGTGAAGAGTTCAAACCTACGCAGAAAGGCATGATAGGTATAACGCTCCACGGCAACTACTCCGAACCTTGGGACGCCAACGACCCGGAGGACGTTGCAGCCGCCCAGCGCGCGCGCGAATTCGAAATCGCCTGGTTCGCCGATCCCATCTACGGCTCTGGATCTTACCCAGCCTCAATGCGCGCACAACTAGGCACACGGCTACCAGAATTCACGCCTGAAGAGCAAGCGCTCGTCCGCGGCAGCAGCGATTTCTACGGTATGAACACGTACACAACCTTCTTTGTGCGCCACTTGTCCACTCCTCCAGATATCAACGATCACCTCGGCAATGTGGAGAAACTCGACACAAACAGTGCGGGTGAAAGTCGTGGTCCGGAATCAGACACGTACTGGCTTCGCACCAACCCAACGGGATTCGGAAAACTGCTCCGTTGGGTCTGGGACAGATACCATGTCCCCATCTACATGACCGAGAATGGGACGACAGCAAAGGGCGAGCATGTACGTGGGGCTCCGACGGAAGAGGTCTTGGATGATACGTTCCGGGTTGAGTTTTTCCATGGATATTTGAGAGAGTTGGCGCAGGCAGTGCGGGACGGTGTGGATATCAGGAGTTACTTTGGGTGGACGTTCACGGATAACTGGGAGTGGGCGGCGGGTTATGAGGATCGATTTGGGTGTACATTTGTGGATTTTGAGAGTGAAAAGAAGACACGGTATCCGAAGCGATCCTCGTACTTTTTGAGAGACTATTTTGGGCATCTAATTAAGGAAGAGTAGTGGAGCCGGTGTTTTGGGAAAGCTGTGAAGGCTATCACAGTGGATTGCGACAAATTGATAGTCATGAAGATTAACAATAAACTTGGACAGAGAAAAGCTCGCTCGCTACAGTGGTATGCACAAAAAGAAACCAGGCAAAGCTGGTGGATGCGTCATGCTCGCAAGAACAATGCAGTAACAAAACTTACTGCACTGCAGATCTCTCACCCAAAAACAACTTCCTAAGTCCTGAGCTCCATCTGCGCTTCGGCTTCTGCCTGTCTTGATCCTTGGCAGCACCTCTAATGCTTCTGAAGCTCCTGCTCGTCATAGGTCTCCTTGGTTTTGGCCTCTCTTGCTTCTCCGCCGTCTCTTCTGCAATGCCCAAGGCATCGACGTTAGGTTTTGTGTTTCCGTGATAGAAACTAGTCCAGCGCTTTGGTTCGCTACGCGGCGAAGCAGTGCTTGGGCGGTCTGTAAAGGGTGTAGGTGGCGAATACGTGTAGCTGCTGTGTCTGCTTCTGGCGGAGCCGAACGAGAACGGAGAGGGTCGTGTGTTTGGTGTACCGGCAGATGTAGAAGGACGGGAACGCGTAGGTGTCTTTGGCGGTGGCGGGTACTCGTCCGTGGCCCAGTGGTTCGGTGAAGGACGTCCAGACTTCTTTCTTAGGACCTGGCGGGGTCGACTTCTGTCAAGTTTGTCAGTATATAAGGTGTGGAGCTACATAGGTAAAAACACTTACGATCGGCCTCGCTTCTCCAGCTCGTGTAGCTGATGTTCACTGTCTTTGAGAGTCCTCTTGAGATCGTCACGCTCTTTACGCATGCCCTTTAACTTGATCACTTGTTCGTCGCGCAGCATACGAATGCGCTCAACTTCCTTCGCCCACTCGTCCAGGTCTTCTGGTTTGGAACCCATGCTGGCGCGGGTTGATGCCCTGCTAGATTGACTGCGAAGGCTTCGACCAGTGCTACTAGGGATGGGACTCAGGTTGCGGTTCGCCATTGGGCTGCTTGGGCCTTGGTCCTTCCATTCGATGTGGTCTCGATTTCGCGAGGGTGTGGCAGGCGCACTTGGTGGCTCTGATGAACTTTGCCATTCTTCAAGAACTTCAAGATGGCGAATCTTCTCCTGAAGAGTGGCTACAAGTGTCTCGAAAGCCTTCTTGTCTTCTCGAAGCTCGCGCACTTCTTGCTCTAGGGATGCAAGCGACATCGCAAATTCGTGCTTATTTTGCCGAAGCTCTGCAATGGTTGCGTCCTTGGCCTGCATCTCGGAGCGCAGATGACTAGTACTGTGTTCGTTCGCGTCATCATTGGCTACTTGCTGTTTCTGCAACCGGTTCTCTTGATCTTTCTTGAGCTCGTCGTATGCTACGTGCATCTCGTTCAGGCGCTCGTCAGTGGACGAACTGAGTTCCTGTATGTACTGCTCCTTATCTTGCAGCTCTTCCGTCATCTTCTCTTTGCCTTTTTTGAGTGTGGTCAGTTCCAGCGATTGACCGTCCACCTGCTGGTGAAGATCAGAGTTTTCGCCAGTCAGAGTTTTGATTTCTCGGTTGATATCTGAGAGCCTACGCTTGTATTTCAGCTCTGAGTTTCGCGACTGTTCCAGCTTAGCTTCCGACTCTTGAACGAAGCTCTCGAGACGCCCCTCGCTTTCCTCGAAAGCAGCCTCTGTGCTGGCCATGTCGGACTTGACTTGTTCCAAGAAAGCTTCAAGCTGTGAGTTGGCATCTCGTACGCTGTTCAGTTCCTCTTCGGCCGAGGCAAGTCGATGGAGCAAATCAGCCTCATTGGCTTCCAGTTCGGCATTTGTCTCGCGAAGAATGCTGAGCTCTTCGTCGGCTGCTGATCCTCGAGCGTCTTGAACGAGCCCTTCTGATACCGCAATATCAAGTCGCATTTGAGTGGCGCGTAGGTCGCGCTCCAGGTCGACGTCGCGTTGAGACATATCAGACAGTCGACCCTCTAATTGGGTGTTTGCGACTCGCCACTGGTCAAGCTCTTCGCGAGTATTAGAAACTTGTTGCGCGAGATCTTCTTTCTCAGATTCGAGCTGAGCCACACGTAACTGTGCCGATGATACTTCACTTCGCAAGCTTTCACTACGTGCTAGGACTTCCTCGTGTCGTTGTTTGGTGTTGTCCCGGTCGTGCCGCATGGTTGACAGCTCATCGTTAGCTTCAGCAAGCTTCGCATTGAGGCTGGACACTTCCGCTTCAGCCGATTCGAGTCGAGACTGCATAGACATGAGTTCAGCGTCTAGAATCCTGATACGTTCTGATGCATCCTTTAGCTGCTCTTCCATGTTGGCTCTTTCTTGTCGTACACAAGTGAGTTCCTTGATGTTCTGCGACAGTTCCGCATCGATATTCGCTTTGTCCGCCTCAAGAGTGCCCAAGCGCAGAGCTAGAGTGTCATGGTCCTTTTCGAAAGTGCCACTCTCGTGAATAACACTCTCGAGCTGGGTCTCAAGCTTAGATTTGGCCTGTGCCATGAACTCGAGCTCTTCGCCTGTCTTGACCAGTCTGTGCTCAAGAGATTGGTTCAGTGACTCCAGATCGGTCGACCGTGAGCGCGCGGAGACCAATTGCCCATCAAGATCTGCGCGAGATGACGTTGTGGTCTGTAGACGACGTTCTGTCTCTGCTTTACTTTGTTCAAGGTCAACAAGTTTAGCCCGAAGTTGAACCTTGGCTTCTCTCGTCTTCTTTAACTCGTCATCGGTTTCGGTAAGCTTCTTAATGAGGGATGAGTTCTGCAATTCGAGGTCTTCAAGCTGAAAGCGTGTAGATGTGAGGTGCTTCTCAATGTCTGCGCGAGATGCCGTGGTGGTCTCAAGGCGGCGTTCGACATCCTTCGTACTTTCCTTGAGACTCGCGAGCTCAGTGTCTTTACCGGAAATCTGGGACATCAATTCAGCATTCCGTGACTCCATGTCACTCATTTTCGTTTGCGATGAGGACAATTCCTTCTCAAGATCTGCACTCGTTGCCAAAACGGTCGTGAGCTTCTTCTCAACGTCCGTCTTCGCTTGCTGCAACCTTGCAAGCTCTTTGTTAGCGTTGTCGAGTTTGCCCTCCATGTCTGTTTGACATCGTCGAAGAGATTCCAGGTTCTTGTTGGCATCCTTCAGTTTGCCATCAGTGGCATGTTTGGCCTGTCGTAAACTGGCCAACTCCTGCTCAGCTGCACCCAGCTTCTCTTCTACAACTGTCTTTGCCCGTCGAACCGTGTCCAGCTCCGAATGTGAGTTGCGAAGCTGCTCGTCCACAGTGCTCTTGGTCTGCTTCAACGTTTCAAGCTTCTTTTTCAGCTCAGTCAACTGCGATGTCAAATCGGAGTTGCTTAAAGTGCCACTATGCACCTGTGATCGAGTAGCTTCCAATTCCTCCTCAAGCTTGGCTTTGAGACTCGAAGCAACAGTAAGCTTCTCATCGACCTCCGTTCTAGCCTGACGAAGAATAAAGAATTCATTCTCTGCACTCGTCAACTTCGAACTGAGCCCATTCTTCTCTGTTTCAAGCTCGTCCATGCGTGAATGAGCTGCTGTCAGATCCTTCTCAAGCTCAGCATTAGAGCTCGATAGACTGCGAAGTTGGCTTTCGATTTCCCCTTTCCGCTTCCGCGTAACGCTCAACTGCCCTTCCAGATCCGCGTTGGCTTCGGTCGACTTTACGAGCTCGTTATCTACCTTCGATTTGCTGCGGTGGACGGCCAAAAGCTCCTCTTCTGTGGTAGACAGCCTGTGGCTGAGAGACTCTGCTTCAGCCTCAGCTGCCTTCAACCGAGATTGAGAGGACTCGAGCTCGCTTGTAAGCTCATCACAGGAGGCCTGCAAGACATCAAATTGGTTGTCAGCTTCTCGCTTGGCCTGCTGAACTTGTTCGACATCTATTTGTAGACTTGCTAGTTCTGATCGATAGTCTTCGACTTGGTGCTCGACCTTGTCAAGCCTGTCCCTGGCTGTTTGGAGCTGTTGCTGCAAATCAGTGTTTGTATCAAGAACGTCCTGAAGCTTAGAGTCCGTCCTCTCCTTCGCTTCTGAAGTCTGGTTCAACTGGTAATGCAGATCCACAATCTTAGCATCAGACGCTTCACCATCCATCTTGACAATGTGAAGAGACTCGTCGACCTTTGTCTTTGCATCACGACTATCTTTGAGTGCGACTTCGAGTTCTGACACTAGCGTCTTGAGTGTTTCGCGTTCGTCTTGTGCAACCTTCAGTTGACCTTCGAGTTCGGTCTTAGAAGCCTGGCTTGAGCCAAGATTCGTCTCGAGCTGCTGCAATATGACTGTTAACCTTTCACTTTCGCGTGTTGTAGCGTCTAGCCGGGTGCGTGTTTCGTCAAAATTATTCTGGAGGTTCGTTTTTGACTCAGTGACGTCTTTGAGCTGTTGTTCAGTGTGGACCTTTGACAATTGAGCTTGCTGAAGTTCCTTGTGTAACGACGTCTTCAAGCGCTCAGACGCTTGTAGTAGCTCTTTCAGGGCAGTCACAGAGGCTTCCATCTCTCGGAGCTGCTCGTTGCTGGTTTGCAGATCGTTGCTTAGTCGTGATTCTACCTCGGCTCTCGAAACTTGTGCATCGTGCAGTTCAGCTTCAAGGGCAGATACACGGATCTCCAACCTCGATGTTTTCTCCTCAAGTTTCGACTTAGCCGCCTCGATTATAGCGAGCGTGTCGTTACTTGTCTCTAACTCCTCGGTCAACTGCGACGATGACTTTTGCGTAGTGGTCAACTGTGACTCGAGCGCTGCTTTGGACTCTTTTAGACTGTTGAGCTTTGCCTCTTTCTCGAGATCGATTCGTTCTAGTGAACGATTCTTTTCTCGGAAGACCTGTAGACTAGATTCCAGATTGATGTGTGCTGTACGTAGCTTTTGCAGCTCTGAATGAAGCTGTGACTTGGCGGTCGTCTCGTGGTGCAAGCTTTGTCCCAGTGCTCGGAGTTTTGCTTGAGTCTCGGTATCGATATGTTCTAACTGCTCAACACGTTCGCGGGCGCTCTCAAGATCCGTTTCCAGGTTCTCATAGGAAGATTGCAGTACCTGTAGCTCGGATTCAACTGTGCTCCTGGCGTCCATCCCAGTCTGGTACTGTTCCTTCAACGTTTGAATGCCATCCTCGAGTTTACTCTTTACGCCTCGTACATCATCGAGCTCCTTCGCTAAGACACTACGCGCTTTCGTTTCCTCGGCAAAGCTGGACTGTAGCGTTGACATTTCAGCGCTTAGAATTGCTAAAGCATCCTCAGAGTTCTTCCTGTTGCTAACTGCCTCACTGACTTGATCGCGCAATGTCGATATTACACCTCCTCCCACTTTGATCTTTTTGTCGTTCTCCGCCAGATTGGCTTCATACCCAGCAAGCTTCTCCTCAAGAAGCTGTACGTATTGCTTTCCTCTATCGAGGCGCTTCTGTGCGTCAGCGTGAGCATTGTCTTTCTCTGCGAGTCGAGAACGAAGATCATCTTCTTGACGCTCAAACTCCTCAAGTCTGTGTTGCGCTTCTTGCAAGCCATTCTCCAGAGCAACAACATGACTATCGAGCTCTTGTAGACGGGCAGTGTATTCATCAACACGATCCCCCAAGGCCGCCTTCTCTTTCTCCAATACATGGATGATGTCTAGCTGTTGCGCGTTGTTCTGTTCTAGCTCCGCAATCTCCTTGTCCTTCATATTTAGTTCTTGTCTCAACGTTGCTTCCGATGTGGCTAGAGCCTCCAGTTGTAGACGCGTGGTCTCCAACGTCTCCGTTACGCTTGCTCTTGAATGCTCCAGTTCAGCAATGTGGGCCTTGTGGGTGCACACTTCGTCTGTAAGACCTTCCTTTGCTGATTCCAGCGATCGGGTGTCCTCCCTGCTCTTGCTACATTCTGCCTGCAATGCTGCAATGCGATTTCGGCAAGCCGCAAGAGCTTGGTCGGATTCGCGTTTGGCTCGAATGAGTCGACTGTCCGATGTTCGTATCTCAGGTACGCGGTCATGCTCAGGGAGAAGGTCCCAATCTGTGTCATGCCAGTCGGAGGCGCTCGCACGTGTCGGTGTTCTAGGTGGCTGTAGAGGGCTTTCAGGGAGGTTTGCGAGTCGAGTGGGCGGCGAAGGAGGTGGAGACAGCGGGCTTGGCTGACGGCGATGTTGTGGATGTGATTTGGGATTGGCATCTGAAGTGAAATTTAGCAAAGCTCAAAACATGTGTGTGGTACTTACATTGGAGCGTTAACATAGAAGCTCTCTCTAAAGCTTCTAGGATCTCCTTGTTTCTACCTTCTTCTATCCGTAGCGATCTCCTTAGTTCTTCGACCCTCTTTTCAGCATCCTTGCCGTCAAGATAGTGGTTCTTTCTGCTTCTGACCAAGTTGCGAGCACTTGTTGCAATCTGCTTCTCCTTTACGGATATGTTGACAGCCATACGAAATGCCATTCTTCGAAGGGAGGCAACAGATTGCTTGGCTTCAGCGCCAGCAATTTGGTGAGCTTTCAGCTCGGCACGAAGATTGTTGCGCTGGCTCTTGATGTAGGAAAGATGCGCCCAGTTGGAGATTGGAGTGAGTTTGTCTTCGTCCTTGGAGCTCGAAGCATGGTTGTCCGGACTGGCCGTACCGTCAACAGTATGCGACTGCGACTGCGACTGCGACCCCCAGTGGTCCAACATGAAACTACCCTCCATGGACGACATGGACCGCTCCATGTGTGGTGAAGCAGACGGGCGTGACCGCGACCGCGACTTGGATCTACTTGGTTGTGTCATACTGACTGGTAGGATGTTTTCCAATCCTAGGCCGGACAGTATGGTGGTAGGACGGTCCTCCTCCAGACGGTTGGATCCGGGAGCCATGAGGGGCGGCGATTAGGTGTTCATAAGACAATACCTGATTCTGATACGGTTCAAGGATTCCGGGGAGTGGAGAAGCGTGCCAATCAGGGCTGCCACGCGACAGGATCCGTTGGTGGTTGGGGGAGTGGATCTGCTGCTAACAGGTGCTGGTAGGGCCGGAGTATTGACGTGTGGTGTGATGAGGTGACGGCAATCGCACGCTCGAAAAACAATCGCAGGGTCGTGGTAATAATAGCACTCAAACACAAAGGAAACGTTGGCCGCTGGCTAGCAACCGCGGCGAAGTAATGGTAGGCCACGATAAAGAAAGAGGGGGCGTAAACAGACGACTGGACACGCAGATACACAAACGACCTCAGACTTGCTTACAGCCGTCGTTGTGGGAGACCAGCGGTTGCGGCGCGGCTGCCGTCATCAGCGAAGAATCCTCGAAGCGCAAGTCGAGAAATCAGGAGAACGCTCCACCGTGAAAGGCCGGCCTGGTCCTGGCAGGGCGCGAGCGATGGAACCAATTCCGGGGCATGGATGGGTCCTTGCTGCTGTCCCGCACTGTCGCAAACTTCTCTCGTGATGTGGATCGAGGGTGGAGTGCTCTCACTTAGGCGGCGCTACTGCCAGCCACAAACATCCCGACTTGTTTTCTGAGCAGGAGCTGCAGCACACCAGCCTTCGCCGTGATGCGGAAGAGTGGGCTGCAGGTGCCTATCGCAGTACATCCTGACAGCCTGTCAGGCTCCACAATGCTGGGAAGACTCGTCATGGTGTGGGCTGCGGCATCGTCATAGAATTCGGCTCTGTTTGCCTCGAATCTCACCGTTGCGCTAACCACAAGAACAATCCCGGCAACGATCTCAAGATCTCCACGGTCCTCGACGCGAACCCCAGATCTAGAGGCGAAAATCCGCTTCGCAGTTGTGATGCACGACGCCAGAAGCTCTTCCTGATGTCATTCGTTTCTAAGAAACTCGGTGAGAGGTTTGGAGCGCTGAAGCCATCGCAATTTCTGCCAGCCTACCCATTGTATACCTGTGCGTAGACTATGATTAAACCCTTCGCATCAGCTGTAAGGACCTGAAGCTGGAGCACTGTCTTGAACGGACCATCCAGGCGATAACGAACGCGTATTGTGGATCAACCAGTAATACTTACAGGTCTGTGTTTGACAAGGAAGCGAGGGTGCACAGCGGTATTGTCGTGTCTGCCGTGTCTCTTCAGAAAGGAAGATCGTTCCCTAGGTGACGACGCAATTGACGACGCCGTTTCCGGTTCCACTCTTAATCATCAACGCCAAAGTATCGATGTTTTGAACGTTGCAACTCGAGTGTGTTTACCTTCCACAGATCGTTGCACCTTGTGACCCCTGGGCCAGGAGCGCAACCATGACCAGCCTGAACCCGCGACCCCTCGTCGCACAACCCCTCACAGGACCACTCCCCTTTCCAGAACATAGCAAGAGAACGAGCAACGCTTCACATTCTGGTACACCTTTTCCAGGAATGCCGCAAGCGCGTGCCTCTTCCATCATCATGTTTGAAAACCAGTGCCACGGTGCAAGGAACGCCGCCACGCGACTGCAAGGGCTGCAAAGAGAGGGTTGCACAGGAAAAAGACACCTGAACTGGACATCGTGGCAGCATGGCGAGGCCACTTCGTGGCATAATCATGCCATCTCCCTCTTGCTGTTCCAGACCGGCAGAGCATCCACATAAACGCTGAACCATGGAACCAGCAGCACACAAGCGCCAGCAGTTCCACACATTCACCATCCTGGTTGAACATGTCGTCCTTCGTCTACGGCGAGATGTTGCGCAGCACCATCAATCGACAACCTCTTCCTTGCGACGACGACTCTCGCATCCGTTCAAGGGACCCCGACAAGCGCATCGGCATGCAGTTGATAGCCCTCAAACGACCGAAGACAAGTCACTGGCGATTTCTGAACAACCTCACAGACTGCCCCTGACGCGCCGTAAATCGTCGGGGACGGCCCCTAAGCTATCGCGCGAGATTATGGCAAACAATCTACATCAGGTCGAGGACTATGTGCGCCGGACCAGTGTTCGTGTCCAATATCTGGAAACCTTCATCGAACAAGAGTACTCTACCATCGGCCAAGTCACAGAGATCAAGAGACAACTCAAAACTGCCCATAGGAACCTGGAAAAACTGCATTTCGAGAAATGCCCTGCGCTCGGAGCTGAGGTCAACAACTGGGTCAAGGGCGCTATGCGTCACGCATGGCAGGCATATCGACGCATGGTGAAGCTCGAAGAAAAGCTTAGAAGCCTTCCAGTGAGCTTGTCGGAGAGCGATTCGCTCACTGGAGATTGCGAGAAAGAGGAACCAGTCATGATTGGAATCGAAATGGAGCCGAAAAGAAGACCATCCTATACAGCTTCTAGTGTTGGAGCTGCGGAAAATCCTCAAGCGCGACGCGAATTACCCGTCACATACGTCCCCACTGGCGCACGAGGTACGAGAAAAAGTGGACAGGTGCCAACGGCGATCACAATACCCGTAAAGGGGCAGCGAAGGCAGGCTATGGACACACACAGTATGTCGGGAGCTTTACCGTCCACGGATGAGATTATCACTGAGCCTTCCCCGACACGTGCACCCTCAGAAGCCGATACGACAAAGAAGCTCCAAGCATTGCCTCGTTTAATGAGCCGGGACCGAGAACTGGGCGACGAAGGCTGCTGCGATGGCGGCTACGACAGCGAGGACTCTTTGTACGAGACTCGCCGCCAGCGATTCATCGTTGAGAGAAGGAAAGCCGACTTTTCTGTCCAGGATGTCGAATCCCAGCAAGCGGTTTATCCCAGGCAAGAAGTCGAGGCCAGGCTCAAAGAGGAGGAGGCCGAGCTAGCGCCCATACTCATCGAGCCCGACAGGCAACGAAAGGGCAGTTGCAATGGGTTCGCGATCACCGATATGGTGATGAGCAACGTTTACGACGAAGATTACGTCTTGCCGTACCTCCACTTCATCAAACACCATGAACTACGGGCCTTGAAGCAATGGCTAGTCGATAACGGCTACGTCAGAAAATCAGCCGTGATCAGTCGTACTGAGAAAGTATTGCACTGCCTGGAGCTGCTACAGACAGGATGTCGGTTCGAGACTATAGCAGTCATTTTCTCTCGCACGCCACGTCAAGTAGAGAGCTCTTGCCACGAGGTCATGGAAGGATTACTGAACCTGCATGGCTTCACTATGATAAAGGGGCGTGAGCAAGAAATGTATACGACGCTCTGGGGCATCTGGAGCAGAAAATTCGGCAATCCGCAAAACCAGCAGCCAGCCGCCTATTATTATGGCTTTGATTGGCTTGACGTCGGTAAGGTGATGGTAACGCTCAACCTGTATATCGGCAGATGGCGCGAGCAGGGCAAGTTCGCCCTCGCAGGACCCTCACTCAACTGGGGAAGGTTTTTTGACGCAGAAGGAACAGGAAGGTTTCCAAGGATGGATCAGCCTCCCCGGCTTCAATTCAGCACCATAGGTTCCAGCGATGAGGATGAAGACGAAAGCTCTAGCGACGATGATGATGACGATGACGACGATGGCAGCTCCATATATACCTATGATGGTGGCGCGGTCCAAACAATATGAGGTTGGCATGTCACCGATGACCATTCAGCATGCCCTGGGACAGACAGTGTCAGAACCAACGCAGCCTTACACCTATCCTCAAACAGCAGTTGGACTCTTTCGGCGCCTTCAAACAAGCCACTCTCCAGGCCACAATGCGCCAAGTCCGAAACCGAAGTACAAGGGTGCAGTTTATGGATCTTGCAAGCATCTCCACGCTGGCGCGCACTCATGCCCACGGTGTTTTTCACTCCGAGACGAACGGCTTCCTCCAGCAAGGGCACCGGTGTCGCAGTGGCGCTTGTGAGATAACGACAAAAGAGCCTGTGGCGTAGCGAATTGGCTGCCCGGAATTGCGGCCGAAGCGCGCAGGCTATGGGGTGTTTCACGATGCCTTGGCTTTCCGCCTGGCGCAAGCCCGTCCCGCACACCTGCATACGAGGCGCTTGGTTGCGCAGGCGGTTGTGAACGTCACCAACGCTTGCTCGAGGTGAATCGCTGTCCACTCGAGCAAACAGAGCGCAGAGTCAGGCTCAGCAATCGCGCTTTGATGGCGGTAAACACACGCACAAGGAACGGCGATGTTGGTGCACAAAGCTCTGGAAAAGATCGGCATTGTTTCTAGCATCACCGATTGTCATTGGTCTGCACTGTGCACGGCATTCCTGCACCCTGCGCTAGCTCCCCTGAGTTTAATCTTGCTCTCATCTGCGCCTCTCCTTCACCACCGAAGTTCAAAACACTCCCTTGCCGCTCCCTTTGGCTGATCTCCCCCCCTTTCCTTTTCTCCCTGCGAGAGTCCACTCATTATACCAAAACGTCATTCCTTGCTGCTGCTGCAACTGCGCGTCTGGTCTACGCGCAACACACTCCTTCCCACTGCGGTATCTTAGAGAACATATCGAATCCCCATACACAATGAAGTCTTTCACTCTTTCTGCCGTCGCACTTCTTGCGAGCGTGCTTCCAACATCGCTGGCGCAGACCCACACTGCCTGCAACCCCCTCAACACCACAGGATGTCCCAACATGCAAGCCCTCGGTGGTAATGCAACCTTTTACTGGAACAAGACGGGCATTCCCACCGGCGGCAAGATTTGGGAGAAGCAGAACCAAGGCACCATCGACTGGAGCGAGGATGCCAAGGGTGCCACATTTACCATTGAGCGCTCAGGCGACTCTCCTATGGTGCAGTCCAAGTTCTACATGATGTGGGGCCGCTTCGAGGTCGTCATGAAGGCTGCCAAGGGCAAGGGCATTGTCTCGTCGGCCATTCTGCAGTCGGAGGCCCTCGACGAGATCGACTGGGAGTTTCTCGGCACCGACACCACACACGCCTTGACCAATTACTTCGGCAAGGGAAATACCACGTCCTATGATCGTGGCAAGGAGTTTGAGATGGACGCCCCACAGGACAAGTTCCACAACTACACAATCGACTGGACCGTGGAGCGCATCCAGTGGATACTCGACGGCAAGATCCTGCGCGAGCTCTTCTACAAGGATGCTCTGAACGGCACGAACTACCCGCAGACTCCTATGAACATCCGCATGGGTGTGTGGGCGGGTGGTGATGTCGCCAACAACGATCCCGGTGTCGTAGAGTGGGCTGGAGGTGAAACAGACTTCAAGGAGGGCCCCTTTACCATGACCGTTCAAACCATCTACGCCAAGGACTACACTGAGGGCGCCGAGTATAGCTGGGCCAACATGGACGCCAGCGGTTCGTATGAGAAGGTCAAGGTTATCGAGTACGTTATTTGTCCCTTTCTCTTCAGTTACGATTACTAACAACACGCCAGCCGCACCAAAAAGTCCGAAGTCCTCAAAGAGATCCAAGACCCGTCCGGTGTCCGCAACAACTGGAAAGCGCTCTCTGCTGGTGCCAAGAGCGGTATCATCATCGGTGCCATCTCCGTCTTCGCCATTCTCGTCCTGCTCCTCGCATTCTGCTGCATCAAGCAGCGCCGCGCCGGCAAGCGCGAGCACGCCGCCCTCATAGCCGGTGAGGAAAAGGAAGCCGCCGAGCTCCTCGAATACAAGAAGCAAATGCAGGGCGGCAGGTTCGGATTTGGAAGCCACACCAACCGCGTCTAGAAGCTTAGTTTGCGATAGCTCGACGAAATAGTTCGAACCTGCTTTCGTCAAGTATCAAGCCTTGCTCTAAGGGCTGTGTTCTCGGTTCTTTGTAACAGTAGCCGGCCAACGAAGGCGCGTTGGCGCAGGTGTGTGTAGATGTTCATCTCACTGTCATGATTGCCCTTTTCTCTCTTTCCTTTTTCTTTCATTTTCCTGTAAACCTTACACTCATATACCCTTGCTTTCTTGTACGCAGACCAAGGCTATAGCTGATTACTTAGTTCGAATTCATGGCTCGATGCCGGATAACTTCATGCTTGCTGTACTTGTGATATGTTTTGAAATGTGATGTATACACGCAACATTTCCCCATCATTTCACATTCATCAATCCTCTCCACCTACTATATCCGCATGTACTCTTGACAAATGGTCCGTCATCTTATCCTTCCTAGGAAATGCATTTCCCTGGAACCTCTTACTCCGATCACCTCACACGTGTCAGCACGTATGCCAACAGTACTCAACAGGGAGTGACTGTCGTTACGAGAGACTGAATTGGACTTACATCCATCGATGGGACACCAGTATTGCGGTCTCCTCGCCCCCCTGTTTCCATGCTTACTCGCGTGGTGCCGCTTTAGCTCTGCTAGTCGGCCGAAAGTGGCGCGCTGGCATGAGCGAGAGGAGCATTTGTACTGATCCTGATGAACGGTGCCGGTGCCGGTGCTAATGATGTAGCCAAGGACGACGTGTTGGGGGTTTGCAGGCTCGGCGGGGGTAGTAGAATGAGTGTTAATGCTTGGTGTAGGGTTGGCTCGACGTTTAGTGACGCGGTTATTTATCATTGCAGTTGATGGAGTACTGGCTCCAACGGGTTCGAGAGTCTGGGGTGCTGCAGAGAACGGCACTGAAAAGGTGTCAGATGTGGTTTTGGTCTGTTTGTCAAAGAAGTCCCCCATGTGACGTGCTGAACGTACTTGTTGGGAAAACATCCAGATTCGGCAGCATTGGGACATTGAGATAGGCTGGCGTTGCGGCCACTTGTCTGTAGGAAAATATCGTTAGAGCAAGATCAGATACCAAGCAAGAGCATTTTGAAATCGTAAAATTGCAATCCTCCAAGATGGCTCGGTCCGTGGGTTCAGACGGTGGCGGGACTTGAACCAACTAATGTTATCTATGGCTTTTCGTGAAGATGAATAGCCCAGTAGAAGGTGACGTCTTGGACTAGCATTCCGGATAGGCAAGAATCAACAGGAACCCGAGAACAGCAAGCTCAGGCGTGATCCTATACCTTCAAGTGGGTATAGTTTCAATGCTGTTTCTTATCTCCTGTATATCCGTATCTGTCATCTAGCGATGGGCCGAGGTCCTACTGCTCAAGGTCGGTGAATGGCAGTAATCCAGCAGAATCCAGAGATGTATGTCCTCAAGGTTCTCGTTTCCTGGTGACTGCCAACCAAAGAGTTGCATCGTTTGATTCGGGTGAACGATCGACCAAGCTTGCGGCCAAAATACAATACCTCCGCGAAAACAGGGGTTTTCCGAAAACAAATCGAACAAAGCATAACGTATGACGCAACATAGTACCTACTCCATGTAATCCGAATGCACAGCCATGTGACGCTCCAGGATCTGGACCAGGTACACACTTTCCTGTGTCTGAGTCAACCAAGCAGCACAAGTCTCGAGTTGTGTATGACTTACAAGCAAAACTGACATGACAATAAGTCGACTTGGATGGTTCAAAGATGTATGTTTGAGCCACAGTCAAATTGAACATCGCCATAGAGGTTCCTACAACGATTGAGCTACTTCGCATTGGCTGTCTATCATCTGACGATTTACCTTTTGTGTCAAGTGTGTCAGTAACGCGTAGCGAAGGGGTGCAGGACGATTACCTTGGGAGAGATCCTGAGTCCATCCCGGCATGGCTTAACGTGTTATGCTCTTGCGACGCTTTCATACTTACTCCAGGAAACTGGAATCTTCTTCGACACATCCTGTATCAGCCCACAGCTTGTCCCCAACGAATAAACCTTCCATGTTTTCAGCTCCACCGAGTGTCGACTCTCCTAGCATAGACAGATCGTAAGGCGCAGTGTAGAGCCCTTGGGCTGTCTTAGTAAAGGAAGTAGTTATGATAATTGAAGCTGGAACAAGGACCAAATCCAAGACGTACACTCGGCCGGGGGATTGATCGTGAACTCGTCAGTAGGCGCGACGTTGCTGGAGGATTCGTAGTCCATGTAGCAGGCACCAGCTGGTGATGAAAAAAGCTTACTTGACATGGTGGTGTTATTGATACTACTGGAAAGAATCGGTGATGGTGAAAGAAAGAAGTTTCGAGCAATGAGAATAAAACTAAGAATGAGGATGAGTTGATCTGCTTGTGCCTTCATTTATTTAATATAGCTAAGGGTAAGCCACGTTTTGGGGCGGGGTAACGTTGCCCTACGAGTGCTGTGCCCTACTACACCAGGCTGAGATGCTTGTCAGTTTGTGATAGGCTCGATAAGCTAGGCATTTGCTGCAAAGCATCGCAGCCAAGAACGGTGATGTCACGTCTTGCATATGTTCATGTTCGTATGAACTTGGAATTGTCGGTTTCGTCGAGTCCGTCGAGCCCATTGTAGTCCAATCCCCATATGTAGGTGCTGTAATACCGGCCATAGTTTCGCATCCATACAGCCTTGTAACCTTGGACCACATGTTTGAGATCTTGCAGAAACTGCTCTGCTTTCTCTTTTTCTCGAGCAACCTTTGACGGAAAGTACTTGGCTTTGATGACGTTGAACCAAAATGTTGATTCAGCGGTGACCATCAACCCTACACCAGCGTATACCGTGTAGCGCACTGCTGGCCGCGCCTCTCTGATCTGGGACCACAGGTGAAAGGGGGACGAAGATGCATTCTCTTCTTGTGGATCAGATTTGGGCGAGGACATGTGTCGCTTTGGCGGTGGAGCAAGTTGAGTGCTCGAGCCTGGTAGGCTGTGCATTCGATAATGTGAAAAAGGTGAGGCTCTTCGCGCTGGTACCAACGTCTGAGCTGTACGAGCGAGCATATTTGTTTTTGCAGTTTGATGATGATGAGATGTTGAGACGGCAGACTTGTTCTGAGAGTGAGGGAAACTTACCTGTCCATACTCACCTCGTTCTTCTATACTCGTGAATCTCGCACTCTGTCACCTACTTCACTCGAAAGGTGTTGCAGCCAGCCGCCAAGCGCCATGCTCCCTTTTCAGCCGGAAAGCGCGAAATCCACGGACGCAATTTCCCACTAGCCTCGACAACGGGCGAGGGGTGCTCATGTGCGCCGTTGACGTGTGCGTTGTATGTTGAATCGAGCGAGCGCTGCACGATCACATGGCGTGGGCGTGGCAGCAGCTCCTGGCCAGTGGTCAGATGACGACCGTCGACGCTGTTGGACGAGGAGCGACGCTCGCCAGCCACCTTGTTTTCCATGTTTGCTGGACGTCGAAGCGGGGAAGCAACGGGCAGGGATACCGCGGCAAGCCTGCATAGGGTTTGTTGATGACCCACCCTTTTACATGCATACAACTCAGGAACGCAAAGCAAACCCACAGCAAACCCACAGCAAACCCACGCGCCTGGAGTGCGCAGCGCTCCCTCCTCAACACACCTACCACCTGTTTCTGCGCGGCTTCCGAATCCTATAGCCGTCCCTGTCGAGTATGAACACCACCACCAGCACCGCCGCACCGCATCTGCATCCGCATCCAGATCCAGCATTTACTATAAGCGCCCAAACATACATTACGAGGTAGCAGCCCCGCGGTAGCACAACAGCACGCATGTCGACCAGCAGCGTGGGCTGCATTCCAGGGCCACGCTGTTGCTGTGGAAGCAGCGACTGCGCCTTCCTCGCCCATAATGGCCGCCTGCTCGATGGTCTCGAGCGAGACGTGAGCAAAGCTGCACAGCTCGGTCAAGTATGTCCACACTTGCATGCTCGCCGCCCTGCTGCCCCCGCCTGGCTGCTGCTCCACTGAGCGGCTACCCTCACCTCCGCGCCATGCCGCTGACCTTTGCCCTGCAGGCCCTGCTCGTCCGCCATGAGGCCTACGTCGCCGACTCGGAGCGCGAACGCCGCCAGATGATGGCCAATATCGAGCGCCTGGAAAACGAGAAGCTGGAACTCGAGGCCAAGAATGCGCAAACCATCAGGGAGAACCGCGACCTCCTCGACCAACTCGAGCAGCTGAACGAGTCTGTATGTGGCTCAGACGCTCAGATTCAAGCGCTGCAAGACACGCTGCGTTCGACCGAGGAGGAACTGCAGCGACTGGCTTCTCTGGCAGCACGCACACAGCTGCTCGAGGCCCAACTGTTCGACCTGGAGCGAGAGCAATCACGGCTGCAGCACAACCTGCAGACCAAGACTGTTGATGAGCGCACGGCCATTCAACGCTGGCAAAAGGCCGAACGAACGCTTGGCGATTTGCAGGACCAGATTGACCGTATCGAACGAGAAGCCCGTGAGGAAAGAGAACGCCATTTCGAAGTCGTCGCACGCATGGAGCGGAGAATGGCAGTCGAAGGCGAGCTGAGCACAGCGGCAGCACGACTCAAGGCAAAGGCTGGACAGGAGAAGAGCGGTAGCACAGTTGTTTCGCACTTCGTCAAGGACATTCTACTGGACAACGCAAACTTGCAACACGGCATACTGGAGCTGAGAGAAATGCTCGTCAACTCAAATGAAGAGGTTGAAAGGCTTCGAGATCAGTTGAGGGTACACCAGCCTGTCTCAACATCGCCAACCCAGGAAATCGCCAGGTCAACGTTGGACAAGGAGTTGGACTTGGAGTCTGAAGTTGTCGAGCCAATTGGTGGTCAGGAACTGCACATCCATCATCACTACCATGGGTCCAAAGCCAGTAAAACCTTGCCCAAGGTACAAGCTCAGCGACGTCACAGCAAGAAGAAGCGCTTTAGTATGACCTCAGGCCACTTCGATCCTTCGCCGTCTCTCAACCGATCTTCGACAGCTACTATTCTCTCGCAAACTGCCGTCACAGTGCCCAACTCTCATCGCTGGTCGCAAGCAACAACTCTTGGCCCAGGCTCTCTCCCAAGCTCTCCAGTCTCCGAGTCGCATCGTGGCTCTGTGTACGACCGCGTGTTCAGCGACGCAGCTTACGACTCCTCACGCCCTACCAGTCCTCCCGACTCCATCGACATGCTTTCTCCTATGTTTGGCCCTTCTAAGTCAAACGACTTCTCTTTTGACCCAGAATCAACACCCCGTCACCACCGAAGGAGCATATCACGAACATTGAAGCCTCCAATGATGTTGTCGACAGTGCGTAGTGCTAGTACACCGATCGCTATGACCACCAAGAGTGCTGCTTTGGCCGTTATATCTGCTGTGAGCAGCCCAGCCGGTTCGTACACGAATGATGTCTTTGCTCTGTCCCCTACACCATCAATACAGCCAGAACCTCAACCGGCAATACCTGAAGAAAACGAGGATGCATCCGTCTTCGAACCTGAACCTAGCTCGGTGACATCACCAGACGAAGTCGAAACTGATAACGATCTCTTGTCACCTATGATACACAAACGCCCTGCACTACGTCGCTACGCATCTCACGAATCGCTGATATCGGTTTCTGGAATGGATATACACACCCTACAATCCCGCCCGGGACAGCTCTTGATGTCCAATCGGTCGCGCTTTTCGACCCCTAAGAGTGCAGGCTCTGTTGATCCTGAATTAACACCGTGGACTGCTACGGCACATGGCAGTCTCTCGCAAGGCAGAGCTGACAGCAACGATAGTCGCTCTTTCCTATACTCCACGATTGCAAATCAAAAACGTGGTTCGAAAAAGAGCGATGGCCTACCCTCAGGCAAGAGCTCCGGGGGCTGGTTCTTCGGTAAATGGGGAGCCACGCCTGCGACCACTTCACCATCTCCGTCAGCTGCCTCTTCGCCAGCACTGCGTCCGACTTCATCCGAGTCTCGTCAAACGCAATCCTCGCAAGAAACAACGACAGCAGCAACACCGGACCCTACGAATGCAAAGAAGAAAGCACCGTCCAAGCCAGCGCAACCGAAACCAAAGCTCAGACCGAGCGGTGTGAACCAGAACGGTCCTATTTGGGGCTTCTTCGATAGCATCCCTGAAACGCCGACAAAGGTTGTGGTCATAGACTATGATGCCGAAGCCTTGGGCGAGGCGCTGAACGATCGCAGTCCCCCTCGAGTTATCACTGAATAGAAAGGCGCTCGTGATGCGCCGCGCGAGTCATTGGTCTCGTTGATAACGTTCGTTTGTGTATTTTCCTTGGACACCTTAACTATTATTTATTTTCTACTATCATTTAATACTTTCCTTATCATTTTGGTTAGAGGCCAAGTCATTGGATACATCATAGAAGCATGATTGCACGACAGCAGAAAGCGGAGTAGATGGAGAAGAGTGGAACTGGATGCAGAGTAAATATACCCCCGATACCGCACGGTAGTCTCATATGTATGGTTCAGAGAGAAGGAGTGGCTCGTTGGCGGTATGGATCCTGGTGGTAGATATCGTAATGTGAATATACCTGATGATATAGCAGTTGTGTGTGTTGTGTGGTGATGTGATCTGGAGAGGAGTCGTGGACTTGAATCACCGATAAGTGTGAGTGGATATCAATTAGCTTGGAGGTGATAATGTTTGTTCTATCAACGATTCTATGGTGAAAGCAGGAACAGAATAAAATACAGTCATGTCGACATCAGCACTTGAGAATCAACAGGGGACTGCGTAATACTGCCCCTCGGGATGACAACAATCCATCTTGTTCAAGATGTCTTCTTCCGTTTCAATTTGAGTCGCCATCGACTTCGCTTCGGTATCGGAGGTTTTGACGGGGTGATGTGGTTACTTATGGAAGTGGTCTGGTTTTGACATTGTATGGACGGTGGTTTTGGTGTGCTGCTCGCAAGACGAGCTTGTTGTGCTTCCCATTGTGACCGCCGCTCCAACTCAATTCTCCGTTGCTCCACGCGCTCGGATTCGGGTAGGTCCGCTATGCGGTCGTCTTCTTCGCCTCGACGAACGAGCTCGGTGTATTGTTCGTAGTCGTTGGAAGTATCGGGCAATGCATCTGTAGGTTTTTAGTTCTTGTTGTAGCTTCTGGTTTTGCAGTACTAACCTTTGGGCCACCGCCGTCTGTCGATGTCGATTACCAGGAAGTATTCTTCTGGGTCTTCTTCCTCATACTCTTCGACTAGATGACATTCATATTCTGAAAAAGCATTCGTTTCAAAGAGAAACTCATCGCTTAAGATGATTTTTGCTGGTGCGTTTTTCAAAATGTGGAAGTCGAGAGAGTGTTCTGTCCCGTCACATTGGAGGCCAAACCCCCAACTTACACCATATGTCATACCCGATGTCTTCGCAGTGGAGCCATCAGCAAACTTCAGACGAACTCTATGATCCTCATCATTGACGATCGGTAGTTGAATAGAACGGGCATAGTCCTCGTCCATAATCAGCACCTTAGCTCCTGTGTCTGCGAGGGCCTCTTCTGCGTGATCATTCAGTCGACCGTGAAAACTGGGGGCTGAGCCTCCCAGATAGAGAAAGCTACGATGCTGCACTCCATCGATGATGCGTCTGACAACGCGACGAGCGAAGTTGATCACGGACGCGTACGTACGAGTCGCCTTCAGAAAGCCCTTTCCCAAGATAACATTATGGATACAGGCGGGCAGCAGATGGAATGTGAGACCGTAAACCTCGCTCTCCGACCCGAAGCGGAATGATGCTTGGACTGTACCGCTTGTCACAACTTTCTTGCCACTTCCTATCACTACTGACAATGTAACCTGCCGGTTTATCTGTAAACCCAGAGATATTGCGTACGACTCTTTCATGAAGTTGTGTTTCGCACATGTGTCGCCTAAGGCTTGAGTTATTGTACTACCAGCGATAATGCTGGGGATCTCAAAGACCTGAGATTGTGTTTGGCATGAGTGCAGCTGTGCGTGACTCCTGCTAGATATAGATGATAGAAGTTTCCTTATTCCTACATCCTTGGCCCATTGCCGGATCATGCTACCCGTAAGCTCAACCTTATGATATCATCAGTTTTGTGAGACCCCCAAGAGGATATAGTACTAACTCTCTGATGTTGAATAGCGCTGACTTGTGGATCTTCCATACTGAGAGACACGACAGCAGATGCAAAACGAGAAAATAGATACCATCAACGACCATCATGTGAGATGCGTCTTGAAGTGTTTTTATACCACATCTATGCAGGTAATAGCAGGCTAAAGCACGTGGCTTCGTGAATTCCCTGGCGGGTAAGCAAAACTCTGCAATTGGCTCATGGTGGATGAACCTTCTGACATGTCGCGGATCGCAGGAGTAGTATCAGGTATCCTTGCCTGGAAGCTCTGACCATAGAACACTTCCGGCCAACCAATGTAGAGCGCTAAGTGAGGCAGTGATGGCACAGCCCCCTCTCCTCACCGGTCAGTGTTGTGGCTGCCTCAAGGCTGCCCTAAGGCACATTGCAACAACACAACAAATGTCTGTCATTGATCTGGTTCGGATTTGACCTCTGCTTCCTGAAATGATGTGCCAATACCTCCAGACATAGAGTTGGGTCAACTTCGAGATGGTTATCCCGCACTCGCGCGATGGATCGCTCGTGATCCCGATCACGAGACATACATCTTTCGCAAATTCAATCGTTTGGCTGCGAGGAATATCCTGCATTCACAAGCAGAGTTGACAGCACTTGAGGCTGACGTTGACCGTTTCGACGAAGAAGCACAACGGAGCGATGACTTCGAAACGCGACAGTCCTCCAGGCGATGGGAGACGCTCGTTGAGCGTGCTGGAACTGCGACGCTCTTGGAAGCCCGACGCCTTGAAAAGTTGACAGAGGTCAAAGAGAAGCTACGCGAATACCGTTAGTACCTGACCGATTGGGTTGGAAAAAACATTCTAGTTAACACGAATCAGACGAAACTTTGGTTTTGCAATCTCAGATTGCTGAGATGCGAGCACCTCGTAGCCGACCTCTTTCGGTATGTCGGGAATTTGTGAGCGGAAGTGCCTATGATAAAGTTAGGGGCCATTCTATGCCAATAATCAGTGGGCGCGCGAAGAACTACTTGGAAGATGGAGCAGACCTCCTCACACTCACCAGGCCATCCGAGGAAGACCACCTATCCCGTTTCTTACAAGACAATTGGCTCTTTCGCAAACGGGAAACCACTGATCCTATCGACCGAACGACAATAGCCAAGAACTCACACATTTTTCGCACAGTGGCTGCACTGGATCTCCTACTGGCAGCCATATTACTCATTGGTGCTATTCTGAATCTCTACCTTGTTTCCGACCCTACTGCAAAACTGGGTCTTATAGCCATGTACACAGTGTTGTTTGCATCGAGCGTTGCTCTTTGCACCAATGCAAGAAGAGCAGAAGTCTTCGCTGCTACGGCTGCATATGCTGCAGTGCTAGTGGTCTTCGTTATTGGCGATCTAGGAGGTACTCAAACGGAGCAGTGTCTTGTGCAGCTGGAAGGGGGCATTTTGAAAGTCGTAAAGTGCCCCTCTTAAAGCGTGCTCAAACAAGGAAAGCCAGAATTGAAATTGAATGGCAATGGCGGCAAAATCACTGAAGTGGAGGAAGCTACGGAGGTCGCAATAGAACTATGCTAGCTAGCAATCAGGAGAGGCATTGACCGACGTACCTTACGTTGAACACACTTGTTTCGTAGTGGCAACCTCAGTACTTTAAAACCATCCTCCACTGCGAACAGTACTTCGAAAGATTGTAGAACGAGTTTACCGTGCCTAATCTAGATGAAAAGAAGTAATCCATCATGGTGAGAGTTTCAGAAATGGCAAGTCTGCAATGCACAAAACAACATTTGACCTTGGAGATGAGTAATGGAAAGCTTGAATTTATAACTAACAAAATCGGTCTACATGTTCCGTATCTTGTAGTCTGGAAGCAGACAGACGATGTATCGTAGATCAGGGTGGTACTCGTTGAAAAAGGAAATCACCTGTATGAAGCTGATACTGACTGATGATGATGACAAGTGGAAATCGAGGAGACTTACATTACAGTCTGGCAAATATGAGCTACTGTCCTGGTCTCTGGCCGTGTCTTTAATGCTTGTTTGCGGATATACCCGTTGAACAAGACCACAGGCCAGCTTTTCGAACAATTGTCAGGGTCAGTTCTGAGGCGACTATAGTTTACTACGACTGGCTCTCGTCATCTTTGTTGCCCCGAACCTGTGAAGACGATGCAATCTGTGGGTCATTCACTGTTAGTTCTTTCATTGCGGCAACAGTGGTATCTTCTGCAGCTTCCTCATGCCCCTGCGATCGTAGTCGGTCTGTAAAGGATCCGCTCCATGGTTTTGGGGGGTTATCTGCAGGTAGTGGAGAGTCGGGCAGGGAAACGAGATGATGGGTGCCCTTGGCTGCATGGTCAGGCTGTCCAGACGTCTTTGGAGGCCTCGATGGCGTGAGAATTGGTGACTGTGTGGTGAAGGCTTGGTCATCATTCTGCTGATCCTGCTGAAAAGCAACCTGTCGTCTTGCAGCTGTTGAGCGACCGTAAGGCGCTTCGAATGGGTTGCCTTGCTTGGATGGATCGTGTTCGTCTTCAGAAGATACATCATCAGTGTGAATGTTCACCTTGTTTATCGGGTTTCCATAAGGCGTCACAGCCGGGCCTATCACGGGTGCAGATTTAGTGATCCAGGTTTCGGTCAAGTTCAAGATGTCTTGTGGGATGCGCCATTCTGGCTCATTACCCGAAAAGGTCTTGTGTATCAGGTAGAACAACGCCAATCGCACGCTGATTTTGCGATTAGTCTCGTCAACGACATCCTTGTCCTTGATCACTCTAGAGAAGTACAGTCGCGGTATCTTGTTCTGCTTGCTGTCAAACGTGTGCGAAAGCCTGAGGAAGATCGTATCCTGGTAAGTAGAGAAAAAGGCGAACTGTAGTCGATGGCCACGCATGTAATGAACCAGCTGACCTGTGGATGTTAGCGATTATATATTAGAAGCTCTTCAGTCTTACCTAGAATAGCTTTGAATTTGGTCTCCATGCGCTCCATCTGAGCAGCCCCCATCCTTCCCAGTTTTACGGTACCACAGAATTTGAGTTCGCCAACCAAGCGCACTTCATCTTCACCATTGATGTGAAGCTTAGTAATGACATCTGGTTGCTGGCCAACTACACTGTCTGCAATACCTCTGATCCATGCGTCTCCGAAGGTAAGTTTGGAAGGGAGATAGTCTGGTTCGTCATCTGGACCATGATCAGGCGAGCTCATTGTTTCGACACAACTAATCACTGGTGCCAGCGCGTTTTGAAAGAACCGACCGGAAAGCGTGATTTCTCCTCCACACTGGATACGCTCGGTAGTCATAGCATTAGGGTTGACCAAGTTGATCTCAGGATCCGGACCAACAGGAATATCATCGCAACGCTGTAGCTTACGCTTCGTACGTTCGTCATCCCAGAAGGTCAGTACTTCGTCTTCGAATGTGTTCCACTCCGCTAGTTCACCATCAAAGTACCTGGTTATTGATGGCGGATTCTTGGTCGTGTATTGATCGTCTCCAATATTTAATGTAGGTAGACTGTGACGAAGTAAATCTTCAGCATTAAGCCAATACCTAGCATGAATGCTGCTCGACTGAGATGGGTGGGGGCTTCCGTTCTCTGCGACGTGTCAGTATCTGCGAGATCACATGGAGAGTCAACTTACGTTCTGTCATACTGAGGGAATCTATAGGATTACAACCAGTTGAGTAGAGACCGAAAGGCTGATGTGGCCTGCGGTGTATCGATGGTACGGCCTGCCATCATTATATTCTCCACAGGACTGCGAATGTCTGAGTGAAGGTGTCCCCGGTGAGTGAAACGACTCTTGAACATAATGGCAAGCCGTAGTTGTAGCTGTATCATGGTGGCCGACACTGTCGAAGTGAAAGCAAGATCTTATGCCCTGAAAATCAGATGGGGGTAGAAAGACGCGCACTAGACCTGTGCTGGTTAGATAGGCTGCGTTTGCTCTTTCCGGGTGCATACAACGAGCGCGTACACAAGACAACGTCCCCGACGATTGTTTATTCACCAGCCCAGCTCGCCAGAATTGATCCTCCCGTCCCAAATTCCTTCATCGAGATGGCGTGTACGACGCCAGTCTACCACTTGATTACTGATACGAGCGCCTGCAAAGAAAGAATCGTCGTTGGTGACGATGCAGGCCATACTCCAGGACTCCTTGGGACCACCATCGACTTCACAGACGGTCCTCGATGGAAATTGACGAACGCGTTGACCTATCTCAAATATCAACAAGGTCAACCACCTTTTGAAGGCCGTCAAACTTTCGAATGTATCTGCATACACGATCCTTGCAACTTGTATGGTTCGATGGAGTCAGCCATCATCAAAGCCAAATACCAGTGAGTCATATCACCGTGCCGTAGCCACAGCAACATACTGAAGCCAGTCCAGGGTCGAGGGGATCGAGGATAGTGTCGACTTCTACGCCCAATATCTCTCAAGATGCCAGCATGCATTGTCTAATGGGTGTACCAGCCACGAAGATATATCACAACATCTTGAACAAGCCAAGGACCTGCTATTCAAAGCTACCCATCCGGTCGCGATACCGCATGAGTACACAACGAACGAGATCATAGCTCTCCGGAGGCTTCGCAAGAAGAATTGTTTGCACACGCCACAGTTCTTGAACAACGCATGGAGCTATCTCAAACCAGGTGTCGACAAGCAAGGCATGGCTGGCGGATATGCAGTGTTCATCTTGATGACCAAGGTGCCTGGAGAATCAATTAGCCGTATCATGTTCAAGGCGAAGAGCAGAGAACAAAGAGACGAAATCAGGGAAGCGTTCAGAACAGCACTACTGTGAGTTCAGCTGCTTTAGCGAGTCCATCAATTACTAAATCGCTCAACAGGGAGTTGTGGAAACGTCGTATAGACCCTATAGACTGTGCTCTGCGTAACTTGATGTGGGATGAACCGACACGCACATGGTATGGTCTGTTGTTATACTTGATTGTTGGCCGCCGACTGATTCGAAACAACTATAGTTACATTGTGGATTTCGAAGAATGGTCGAATTTGAAAGCTCCCATGTCAGGAGAAGAATGGGAATCAGCTTATTGGGATGATTGGGAACTGTCCGAGGACTGTGTGTCACGCTGGCAGGTCTGATGTATCCCTTACTGTACTTGGGGAATTTGGAGGTCTGAACTAGAGGAAAGTGACGGAACCTCGGAACTTCGGAACCTAGCCCGGACTCCACAGTCGCGCGACCGGTGACAGCATCGTGCCTGATCTTAGCCAGCTTCAACAACAACATTCTAAAAGCTTCATTTCTCCACCATGTCGCGTCCACGTGAACACCCAGCAGAAACATTCGCAAAACTACAGCAACCGGATCGGACTTGAACATGGTATTGCTGGACTTACTGACCATAGCTGGACTTCCCACGGCTGTCGGCGCAAGCGAAGCAGTGCACCAACAACAGCTGCTCGACGAGGAAGCCGAAGCTCCCGAGCGACAGGAACCTTTCTACCTCGATGTGTACTGCGATGCACAGTCAAGAAAAAAGGACGAGGTGCACGGCACAATCATTGTCCTGAAAGACGGCAAGGTAGCTTGAGACTCTGCCAAAGTACTTGCAGTAGCATACTGACAGTGGTTCAGGTTCGCCTCTGGCCTAAAAACTCAAAGACCAGTCTACCAGAAGAAGATCCCGACAGTGGAGAAACACCACACCCATTCACAGGCTTCTTCTACCCTTTCCCCACCGAAGATCTTGAGCTTCCTCACCGCCCCATTCCCGCACCTCCTATCCTCGGCCTCGTGAGCACGATACCTACTCCACCGAAAGCAAAGTCGAACACCATGCGGCCGAAGTTGAATTGGATATATGCGGACAATGAAACACGTGAACTGAAGTATGGACCACGGGCAGAGGCGAAGCAACACACTGTTGGGTCTTGGGATTGGACAGAAGACGAGCAGGGTCTGACGTTGGAGGACGAAGAGTGTCTGGTGGCCGTGGAAGAAGAAAAGGGTGGTTATGGGTGGGCAATATACTGGGATAGAGAGGATGATCGATTAAAGGAGTGGGGAGTGCTGAGTGAGAAGAGGGTGTTAAGATGTAGTCTTGAGCGGAGATTGGTGGAGGAGAAAGAGATGGGTGGGCTGGACGATCTATGATGGAGTAGAAATCATCGGACCAAGATATTCGACGCACACCTACTTTGGCTTTAGAGATGAAGATCTGAGGCCACGGAAATTTGGTTAGAAAGCTCGAATATGAGGGCTTAGAAGGAAGCCGCAGGTGCCAGGCAGATTTGGAGCCACTACAAATTCCATGCTCCTAGAGACACGAGAACCATACTATCACCGCTAGCATGCGTGTAAGTAGTAAGAAGGTGTTGCACTATTACTAGATACTATCTTGTGACTAGTGGCAGTGTTGCGTGCGCGGAGCGTCTGGAGTCTTGTATTGTTCTTGGGAGGTATTCGGTCAATAAAAACGAGCTTCTTCGTACCACGATCTTACAACACCAAGGCATATGTTTACAACGCTAGCAACGACACCGGTTTACTTCACCTGTCGAGAGACTATCTCTGTTCTTGGCGCCTGGCTGACGTCTAGACATTGCATCCTTGGCCGTGTTCGGAAACTGTCAAGCACTGCTTCGTGCATTGGCTCTTCGACCCAAGACATGATTTTAGTAGCAGCGTTCGGCTTGGAGTTCGGTCGTGTGACCCCACCAGTCATCTCCATCTGTACGGGGAGAAGCGTGGTTACTCTGCCATCGTCGCTGTCGCTGTCGCTGTCGAATGTGATGAGAATCGCCCAATCTCCGGCTACGTACTTGTCCAGTTGACGAACAGGGGGGAACTCGCCGGCTCAAATCCGTACTGGGAGAGCGAGACGAATCTGTATAGTCTTAGTCTCTCAGTGTTGCTTTGTCACATCACAAAGAAATAACCTTGTGTGACACATGGAGTTTAGTGTGTGCAACGTAACCAACTAACATTGCAATGGATCTTCGTATGAAGTTGATATCGCTCACTTGCCTCATTCGCCATGACTCGAAAATGGATGAGCCGTCTAAGTACTTTCGGTCTGGGTTGGAGTTGGTACAGCACCTTGGACGCTTCAATGACAGTAGAGATTGGTGGTTGTGGTGGACCACTGCTTGCTTTGTTGTAAGACGTCATTGCGTCAACGTCGAAGCTGAGAGTAGCGCAGTTGTAGAATGCTCCTGGTAGTGGGGCGTCAGGGTGTTGTCGTTCCATGCCACCACACGAGACAAAATCAGAGAAATCCTCGTTTCGATGGAACAGAAGGGGTTGAGGTTGATTGATAAGCATGGTGATTGGCACCCGTAGCCGGAACCCTTGCTTATAACACCACTCAGATAGCGTCACACTACTGTAGTCTGTATTGTTGAGGATGTCTCGCACTCTTTTCCGAAATCCCCTCTTTCTTTGTGAATTCATTTGGATGGTGTTCTTGGCCAGCCATTCATCGACCCACTCGTTGACCTCATACTCGTCTTGCTCTTCTACGGCATTGTGGCAGATCTCTCGTACAACGCGAGCGATGAGCTGTTGGTCTGTCTCTTCGATAGAGTCGAACCTGCGCCTCTTCGCTGGAGAAGGCATGCTTTGAATTGCAGTACAGGTTGTAACTGTGAAAGAACAGCAGTTGTTTGAAGGGGCCTGGCTGTGCTTTGAACGAGCAGTTGTGTAGGACATGACGGCTGTTGTTGGAAGGAGTGGTGAGGTGGGGCACGACGGTCATTGTTGGAAGGGGCGGTGGTGTGGAGTACAACGGCCATAGATGAAAACGATGAGAATACAACACTACTTCTCCATTTGTCACTGGGTCCAACTTAACAGTGCATCTTGCTCTTTTCAACAATGTTTTTTGGTGCTGCTTGTACAATCAGTGTCGGCGGATACGTCGTGCGAGCCGTATGTCTGTAACTTCTGTATTTCGTCAGCCTGTTATCCAAACAGCAAGTTTTCAGCGGCATGGTCGGGACGGCGACGAATGTTGACATACGTAATGTAACCCGTTTCGCATGCAGTGCACAGAGATTCGCGTTCTCAAACAGTGCGATGACATAGCGCTCCGCCGCCTGTTGCAGAGTCTCAAACGCCGTTGTCTCCATCTGTCGTATCTCCAAATCGAGACTGTCGAGAATGTGTTGAACAAAGCGACGAAACTCGAATCGCCGAATAACGGTGTCAGCTGGCTGGTGTCGTTGACGAACTATGGCCAGCGCTGCAGTTCCGATTCTACATCGCGAAGCGGGCAGTTTTCAAAACAGTGCAAGCGCAGTAAGAGGGTGGACGTTCGGCTGTTGTGCGAGTCGAGGTGATCGTGTCGTGGGTTTGGCATTTCTTACTGACACAGTCTTTAGTATCACGCGAAGCGATGAAGGTAGAGAGAGAGTTGGCAACGTCATTGATGCGTACCGGCTGCTCAATTTTGCCTGGCCGTAGCCTCGCCTTCTATCTATGTCGAGGGTGTAGTTGTAACGTAGCGGCGGGGTAGTGCGTACGTGTGGCGTTGAGTGTGATATGGTTGTCGCGAGCACAGTTGGGCTCTTGATGTTGGCCTGAACAGAACATGCCGCTACCATTCAAGTATTTATTTATTTGGCAAGGCCTGGCGTCTCTGTTGTGGGTAAGAGTTACCATATATAGCGGGCGAGTCGACTGGAAGCCACGGTGGGCGACGAGGGCAGGGGCCGAGGCGGCGCGAAAGGGGGAGCATCTTGAGGAGTCAGCGGTGACGGCAGTTGGCGCAGCAGCGGGCGTATTTTGGATGGTTCGCTGCGCCTCTTGTAGCCAGTTGCTACCCTGATTCGATGCAAACGGCATAACTGCAAGAGATGGCAAATGTGGGTTTCTCATGACAGCTCGATGTCATCGCTTGACCACCCGAGACGCGGGATCCGTAAAGTGCCTTGTCGTTAGCACACTTTTGAAGCACATGTGTAGGCAGCGGTAAGGCTGTGGTGGAGGAGACGTAGAAGTGTGAACGTATATAAGAGTGGACAGTAGCAGCAGACCCAGAAAACAGGATGACATGCTAACAACCCAACTCTCTCGTTTCTGCGGGATCTAGAAGTAGAGAGCTCAATGAACGAGGAGATAGTAAAATAAAGAAAAAGCTGGGATGTTGTGTTAGATTTAGGCACCATGTCATGGCTTCATGATAACGTTACAAAGGAATCATTACATAGCCTTTCTCTACTGGACTGATGAATGCATTGCTCTTGCTTGATGAGTGGTTCAGTGTAGCCTCAGGCACACCAGTAAATCATGACTAGAGCTGGAAACGCCTCACTCCATCTCATAGGAAGATATGAGCGAAGGAAAGGACAGATAGAATCCAGCCTGTCATGTAAACTTTTGACAAGCAACGCGATCTGATAGGTCACCTCGGAGCAAGAAAAGAGGTTGCAAAAACATACAACTCTTTAAAACATACTGTTCGTCTACACATGCGGTATTGACCACGCGTACGTCATATGCTGGCTGACCTACATTCTAGCAAACATAAGTCATAGCAGCACTTTCAGCGCCACCTTTGCAACTTCCCAGCACTACTAAAACTGACCATCAAGCAGAGAGTTCCCTAAGCTCCGTAGAATGCAGTGGTGGTGAGGAGTAGTGGTTAGAAAGTGAAACGCGTCTATTGCACGCCAGCGTCCATACACGGCTAGACCGAAACGCGTGCAGGGAACCCACGAGCAGCGTTTCCCCGGCAGACGCAGGGGCCCAAAACACAACACAGTGGACTTGACAAAAGATAGCTTTGCTCGCATGCGCGCGCTTCCATAACACAACATCCACACTAATACTCTGAATTGCTAATCCACCTTCCGAGCATCGTCACCGACTTGTCCTCATCGAAGTACCTTCTTGACCTACCCTCCTCACACCAGTCGGCATCGTGGCAGCAGCGCATCAACAGCTCCCCAGAATCTCCGAACGAGCTTTACATCAGACGAAAACATAGCCATGGCAATGAACAGCAGCAATGCGACCGTCGCACAGCGGTAGGTCACTACATGTTCAGCACACGCTGTCAGATATGAAGCACGCTCACTAAACACCACCCAGTCTCCAAAAGGAGCTAATGGACATCATGATGAAGCCCACGCCTGGCATCACCGCCTTCCCGTCCGACTCCGATATGACACTGTGGACCGCGACCATCGACGGCCCTGCCGACACGCCCTACGCGAATCTCGTCTTCAAGCTGTCCATGGAGTTCGCGAACAACTACCCCTACTCGCCGCCCACCGTGCTGTTCAAGACACCCATCTACCACCCCAACGTCGACTTCAGCGGACGCATCTGTCTGGACATTTTGAAGGACAAGTGGAGTGCGATTTACAACATTGGCACTGTGCTTTTGAGCTTGCAGAGTCTGTTGGGCGAGCCTAACAAGTGAGTGTTGATACCAAACGGAGCTCAAGATCATGATTGTGATAGTTAGGAGACGATGGAATACATGTGCTAACATCTGAACAGCTCGAGTCCGCTCAATGGCCAGGCTGCAGAGCTCTGGGACAGCGATCCAGCCGAGTACAAGCGTCTTGTGCTTGCGCGCCACCAGACACCCGAGGAGCTCGATGCATGATTTGTTGCATCATTCTGGTACTGTTGATTCTTCTTGTGGAATAGACAGCATATGGAAACCTCGGCCGTACTGGCGAAGCGCGCGTTTTCTGGGTCAGATTTCATGGAGTAAGATGGGGCTACAACGGAGCAAGCATTGCAGGCGTTAGCCAATTGGCACGATTTGGCATGATGGTGTGACAATGATGCTTCGGCACCTTTGTCCATCGTTGGCTTTGATGTTACTTGTTTCTTGTTTGGAGTACTGAATGGACACACGATACCTTGATGGCGTATGGAAACCTACAACCACACTACCTACCTGTCTCCACGGTGCTCATTTCTCTATTACACCGACATGTCCACTCGTGATTGCTAGTCAAAAGCCCGAAATGGTGCCTTCACAATTCGCAAAAGGCGCCGATGATAGAAATAGTACGATCGACACTGGGCATAAGGCGATCAAATTGCCCTGCGCCACTGCCGCCTCAGCAGCACAGTCTCACCAGGGCGCAGCCAGTCCGTCCCTGCCACGCACGCTCCACTCGCTCACCGTAGATAGTCCTTCTCCACGAAGGACCTGGTATGTCCTTCCCAGGATTGCAGACTAACGCCTATCCTTCGCCCAAGTATCTCCGGTCGACTGGGAAACCGCGCAAAACGCGCACTACTCAATAAAACCCCCCATCCATCGAGTGCAGCACGCTCGCAATCAAAATGCTCTGGACTCCAAACGCGGTCTAGTATCGCTTGCCGGAACGGGTTGCGTGCAGCGTGACAAGATATGGCAATCAATCAATCAAAGCGCGAACGCGAAGCGCTCGAACACTAGGCGCGAGAAATGCGAGGGAGGGGGGCTGGTGTGCTAATCGGTCATCAGCCGTTCGTTTGACATCGGTGTGCGTAGTGACTTGGAATGGGAGGGGCGAAATCAAACGTGATGGTTTAGTTGAATTTGCAGTTGTAAGTGTCATGAGGCGCAACCTGTGGAATTGGTGGTTGTGCAAAAGCAACGGCGGGCGCTGATCAGGCACCGAGGGGGGTTTGCATGGGTATCTGGCAGATCGGCGATCAACGCCTGGTTGATGGCCTTGTCCTTGAACATCTCGTCTGCTGAGCAGACCCCGGGAGTTGACGGGGCTTGGTTGATGGCGATTTTTGAGACTGAGACGACCGCCTTCTATCGGCTAGACCGCAAAAGCAAACGGTTATGGTGTGAGAGAAATGGGTGGGCGAAGCGTGGTCTTGCTGGTCAGCCGCAACGTAAGGAAGGGTCCGGAGGAGCGATATTGCCTGGCACACTTCAGCGACGAGGTAACACAGAGAGCCCGGATCTCTGGACTCGAATTGTCATGTTGTAATGACAAGCTTGTTAACCAGTATTGATCTCCTCGCAGCAATTTTTCCAAGACTTCATGGACAGTGCTGCGGTCTAGTCTGCGACGACTTGGTTCACTGCCTTTATCGATACTAATCCATAATGCTCCGGTCTTGCATCCGACAATATGGGCTTACATAGAAGGCTCTCGGAAGTAGTTACACAGACGAGAGCCAAACTAGATAAAGGCAATACCGCCGCTAGTTCGCTGCCCCTGGTGACCTGGTGACCGCTGGGCTTGTAGTACTATGTACTTCATCTATGTACCCCGCGGCGGCTTTGCAGTTAATATAAGTATGGAAGAGACGGCCTTCCAGAATGACGTTCATGTGCGATTCATATGGTGGTGGCTTGAGATCAGCCTATGAGTTGCTGGTAAAAGAATCGCCCTGACCTCAGGTACCGGCACAGCTGGACATTAACTTGTCTGCAGGGCAAGTTTGAAAGGGTGCCTGCGTTCGCAACCGATATGGGCCAGCCAACGTTGGCTCCAGTGCATGATTCGAGCGAGACCAAGCACGCTCGAGCGTGTCTACGTGCTCCTGCACCTGTGGTTACTCACGCACCTGCAGCGTAACCTGTTGGCTCACAGCCGGTTATTCGTGCCCGCCGTCAGGCCGAGCGCAAAATTCCGGTGCGGGCATATTTCTAGTCCATCTTCTAGCGCTCATTGATTCGCTTCACGCGGTCAGGTTGAGGTGCATTATCGCGCACCTTGCCCTGCGCGTTCGCTTGCGAGAAATGTTGGTCACCTCACGCCAGCGGTGGGCGACTGCCGGAGTGGGGTGGTGTACGGAGTGATGCCACGGCTGCGTGGGGAACTGCTGGCAGGAGTGGAGACCAAACATGACCTGATGATGTAGGCGATATCCACTTGTGCTGTGCCCGCCTCTGTCGCGACAGGAGCAGCAACTGCAAGGAGCGAGTTGGAGCAGTCGCCAGCACGAGCATGCTTGTGCTTGTCTTATGGATGTTTCCGTGAAGAGTGCGGGGCTCCCGCGAGCCAGGGCTGTAACCAAAATAGGCCTCGTTCGCTGGCCCTGTGCAGGCGGGCTGCCGTGGCGCGTCCCGATCAAGCTGAGCTAAACACCGATGGCTGCGAACCCGCCACACCGGATGACAGCGCGCGCGGGTGACGCGATGCTCGCAGCCGACGCCTCATGCCGCGGCGTTCCTGCTGCTCCCTGCTGGTCAGGCGCTGCCAGGCTCTCCATGGCCAAGGACCAAGGTGGCCCTGGACTGAGGTGTGTCGAAGAGTTCACGGGCAGTGTGAGGCCAGCAGACGGGGGCCACGGCGCCTCTGCAGCCTCAAACACGGTGCTGTGCACGTTCGAGTTGAAACAGGCACGCCAGCACTTCCCCGGCGCTCGCTGGCGTGAGAAACCAGGGTAGACCGACAGGGCCGGCACCCAAGTTCCGCCGCTGTCGCTTTTTAGACGCAGAGCGATTTGTTGTTCGGACGCCTGCCACGAGACGGTGGAGCTGCCGAGCCTGGCGCCAGACGCAGCGCGCTGCTCAGGTCAGTCAGCGACGGTGTGGTGTGCATGGCGCCGTGCCTGCCAGCCTGGGTGACTCGAGCAGACTCAGCAGAGACAGAGCGGTCTGCAGAGGCAGCAGGCCGCGCACTCAGGGCCCAAGGCCCAGGGCTCAGGCTGGTGATTGCGGCGGGCAATGGCTGTATTTATCATGTGGAATGGGAGCCAGCCCAGCCCGCGCAGTAGGGCAATGCCTTGCAGCAGGCTCCAGATTCGAGGTTGCACGAGGTGCCTCTCTGCGGGCCGCCGCTGGATTTGGCATCCAGAACAGGCGTAATGTTCTATGCCTCGACCGCCCTTGTCCGGCTCCGCCCTCGCAGGGCATCCACGCTCGCCCAAGCCCAACATCACGCTCCGCCGGCTGCCAGCTGCAGCTCCTCATCTTCCCTCTTGCCCTCTTGCACCTCCTCTTGCACCCATTCTAGCACCTGTGTGAGCTCGTCGCCGTGTGTTTGCGAGCTTGCAACGGCCCTGTCTGCCGTTCATTCCATTCGTGACAGCCAATCGTTTCAGCACCGTACCTTGACCCCCGTGCACGTTTGTTCGCTGGAATCCGGGACCACCGCGCTATGACAGTCTGACCGACCTTGTCTGACGGTCCTCCGAGCAGCGAGCCCTTTGTTCGCTCCTCGTCACGCCTCGAGCCTGCCAACGCTCTCTCAGACACACCAGGAGCTCAGTGACGGGCCGCCGCCTCACGCCCGCTCTGGTTGCTTGCTTACTACACAGTGCCTGGGTGCTCTCTCCATGCATTGCTACCCTTGACGACTTCCGGGTGCGAGCTCCAGGCCTCTTTCCGCCTCTCTCCTGGCACGATACGCCCAAACACCAACCATGACGACCACGATGCTGCCGTCGGCCGGCGTGGCCCTCATTGGGGCTCCGACTGGCGACCTCGGCGACAGACCGCCCCCGGTGCAGGCCATGCAGGTGGACATGACCCAGGACATTGTTGACGAGCTCTTCGAGAGCATGAGAAGCGGGAAACCGCCACAGATACTCTTTGGCCGGACTCCTGTAGGTGTCCCGATGTTCTTTGGAGCTTGCCGTGCAGCAGTGCAGGCTTGTTGATGTTGATGTTGTTGTTGTTGCCGGTGGTGTTGCCGCCTCCTCAGGCGGTGACGCTCACCTCGACCAAGGCAAGAGTGACCAGGGCTAACAAGCACCACAACAGCAACTGAAGTACGGCGACAAGACCCACGTGCTGCAGAGCAGCGCCGAGACACACACATACGAGCTGTACAGGTCCAGCGGGACTGGCAGCGACCATGACCTCGAGTTCGCCGGCGTCGTCAACCACAACCTCATTGTGCAGGAGGCCGCAGATGTGACCGCGGGCGTAGACTCGGCGCTGGCCACCCTCAAGAGCAGCATGGCCGCCATCTCAGAGTTCAAGGAAGCCAACAAGTATGCCTCCCCGGTGTTCCCCTGGCTGCCCAATGCTCTTTGGTGTCGAGTCAACAGACTCTAGCATCCCTGCCCTTTCGTACTGCATGCATAGCGCCATGCAAATTGTGATGACATGAGAGCACTTGGACTGACAATTGTTGCACCTCAGGACCATCG
The DNA here is from genome assembly GCA_027946375.1 of Neodidymelliopsis sp. IMI 364377. NCBI lineage: Eukaryota > Fungi > Ascomycota > Dothideomycetes > Pleosporales > Didymellaceae > Neodidymelliopsis > Neodidymelliopsis sp. IMI 364377. Next base: position 57,262 of record JAPEUT010000058.1, on the reverse strand, counting down.
TCGGCGACACTACTCCTGTCCGCACCCCTGGCCACCGCCGCTTCCCTTCGACAGGGTTCAAGCCGGCGCACCTCGCGTCCTCCAAGGTTGGCTCGCCGTTGCCGAGCATGCCTGCCTCGCCCATGCACAAGCGTGCACCCACTTCGCAGCCCAGCGGCACCCACGAGGCTGTCCTCACCGCTCTCCGCGTCCCCATCATCCACCTGCTCGCTCGCGAGCCTGCCACCGAGGCCTCTCTTGCCAAAACGTGTCGGGCATCAGCCGCCAGTGTGCGAGACCTCCTGCCCAAGATTGCCAAACGCTCTACTCAAGACACAGACAAGTGGCAGCTGACTGACAAGTCGTTCCGCGAGATCAACCCCTACAACTTCCCCTACTCGACCTCTGAGGAGCGGGAGCAGGCAATTGAAGGCGCAATCAAGTCATTTGACCGCCTGCGTTTGACAAAAGACGACAAGTTGTGGCAGATCCTGCTGCCACGTGAAGAGCGAGGGCAAGGCAAATGCTTGTCACGCTCGAAGGTGAAGCCGTTGGAGGCCAAGCCTAAAGCCTCCACACCTCTACACAAGGTGTCTGACTTTACCAAGAAGAAGCCCGCGGCAAAGAAGGCTGACGACAAGACTATGGAAAGGAAAGTCGATGGCGAGAAGAAGGTGAAGACAGTCAAGGAGGCGGGCAGCAAGTTGAGCAAAGCGGTGAAGGACAGAATTGTACCTCAGGAGAAGCCGATATCAAAGGAGGTGAAGGACGGCTCAATCAAGGTAGCAGCGCCAATCCCGGCTCTGGTCTCTTCCACCGACAAAGCGGCTGCAGCCTCCTCTCGCCCCGCTCCTTCAGCAGACGCCCCCAAGATCCGCACCAAAAAGGTTCCTCCTCCTGAAGGCAACGCTTTCAACTCTGCTCCGCGCACCAAGCCCAAGATGACAGCCGCACGAGACCCTCAGCGAGACCGCCAGCACAGGCCTGTCAAGCCAATCTACAACACCAAGCCTAAGAACCCTTCGCCGTTGTCAGCTTCTCCTCCTGTCAACGCCAGTGATTTCGAGGACAGCCATCCAGTCCACAAAGCTCTTGCTGCTGCTGCGTTGCCTGTGAAATCATCCTATGGCAACTCTGATCGCTCTCTGAAACGCAAGGCCAACGACATTGACAGTGACATTCACAACCACAGCCTGGCCGTGAAGAAGCCCGTGGTCGATCGCGCCACACCCCACCACACACCATCGCACACCAACGGCAGACTCAATGGGTCTACGCCTTCGAGCAATGCCTCTCTCAAGCGCAAGTCTGACGACTCGTCCACATCCAACACACCCACCGCTGCTCCCAAGGTTCGAAAAGTCACCAGCGTTAACCTTGGTCTTGCATCGCGATACTCACACAACAACTCGCACCCCTCACCAGGCGACTCCTCGTCTTCGACATCACCTACCATTCCCAGTCTGAGTTTCCGTCAGACAGTCGAACTGTCTCAAAGGTTCCAAAAGTACTACACCAAGTATGAAGAGTTGTATTGGAAGTTGACTGAGGCTTCTTCGCCGCCAACCGAAGTACAGAGGAACGATCTGTTGAAGATGCACAAGAAACTAGAAGAGATGAAGAGGGAGATCAAGGCAGGCGCCAGGGTGCAGCGCTGATGCAGGAATAACATGAGAGGTTCGCACCAACCTCGGCGCTTGATGCGCGATGCGATAGACGTGTTTGGCCATTATACCCACGACCGCGAATAGTTCCGCAGAGACGGCGGGCGAGCTGCAGCTCAGAATTGGTCGACTATTTCTTCGTCCTTTGGGATTGTCATGCACTTGGATCTTTGATTTGCATTATATGTTGCACAGCAACTGTCGGTTGGGTTGCATTTGGATTCTGGAGTTCTTTGTGACAATCTCTGCTATAACTTAACCAAAGGGGACTTTGAATCACCCTATATGTGCAGTAACGACAAATGATGCATAATGGCTATACAAAAGGATCGCGTCAGTCTATATACCCTTCTAGTACAAACAATCAAAATACAAAATTAGAGTAAGCTCGTCTTGTGCAGCAGCATTGAGGAGCTGAGGGCAGGGTAGCTCGTTCAGCTCACTTAACGTGATGCGGACCGAATTCGGAGCGACGTGCCGCGCGAGCAGCCGGCAGTCAGTCCACCATTCGACCTTGTCCATGTGTGTGCTATCACTCACCAACACGTCTGCCATTGTAGAGCAGTCTGAACAGGCATTTCATGATTGAGCCTAGAGCACGCCGATCGCGCGCATCTAAGGTTCATGGTTCCAACTAGGCCGATCATACTGTCGATCTCGACGCCGAGCTATCTCCTGCCCGCACGCATCCCTGCAGCTCGCAAAACGTCATGTCAGCCCTATGAGATTGGCTTGACGCAGTCGTGAACATCACGATTATTACAATTGCGGCTCAGCTACAATCCTGCACAACTATTACCACCGACAATCCTACTTGATGCGCTTCTTTCGCAACTTGATCACGAATCTTAGATCGACGAGACGCTACGCCCAGGTTCACGACGTAAGAGTTGAGTATTCTAGATACCCTGCGAAAGATATCCTAGAGAAGGAATCGAGTGACGACGCGATGTCTCAGTCATTCAATGGTACGTCCACCCTCAGCTTCGCACTGCCAGAGTATTCGCTAGCACTGATGCTGAATATCCAACTATCGCGCTGTACAAACCTCCATACCCAGCACATCCAAGTTCTCCAGCCATCAATTTGACTAACACATCCCCCAGTATTCAAAAAGCCACTGGCCCTCCACTCCACACAACCCTTGACAGGCTTCACCCGCTCCGGCTACTGCGAAGCGCCCAAATCCGACCACGGTAACCACAGCATCGCAGGTATCGTAACCAACGAGTTCCTCGACTACAGCGCCGCACAGGGCAATAACCTTCGTGATATTGGTCTCACAGATGGCTGCAAGTGGTGTTTGTGTGTGAGCAGGTGGCGCGAGGCGTTTGAGAACCGTACGGGCGACAATGATAAGAAGGTGCCCAAGGTGGTACTGAAAGCTACGAACCAGCGGGCGTTGGAGGGCGTGGATATGGAGGCTCTGAAGAAGTTCGCGGTGGACAAAGAGGAGTAGAGGGATAGGGTAGTTGGAGTTAAGATGTGATAGTGTTGCTGCATGCGCTCAATCGGTTGACTTGTAGGCATCTTCCATTCTAAATTTTTCCCCAACCTCTCCTCCATGATCATCATTTTCTGCCAAAAAAAAAACATGTTTCACTCATCCTTCACCACATCTATCAACTCATCATCCTCAAACGTCTTCCTCATTAATACCCCCACACAACTAAACGCGTCGCGTAATGACATCACACCCCACACTAGCGCGTCTTTCGCTTCCCCACCAACCCTCACACCGCGCAACAGTGTGTGTGACACCCGTCGACTCAGGTACTCACCCAATCACACTTCATCACCACTTTGCATATTCCCCAAAATGGTCTCTTGTCCTGAATGCGGCGCCGGCGCAGACTTAACCAAGGACGGGAGTTACGCGCATTGCGCTTCTTGTATGTATTTGCACCCCGCTTTGACTTCTACCTATCACAGTCCATACCTACGTGTTGTTCGGAGGCGCCGTCCAGTGTGTCGAGCTATGCTGTGCTGTGTGAGTATTGAGTATTATTAAGCTGACTCGTTGATGTGGTATAGGTAACACTATTTTCGAGCCGGGGAAGGAAGGCAGTCATTACAAGGGGAGTGGAAGTGGGAGTGGGGATAAGGAGGAGGAGAAGAAGAAGGGAGAAGGGGAAAAGGAGACGGGGGAGAGCAAATAAGAGGTGGGTGTGGTTTTCTTTGATGTTTGAGATTGATGGCTGATTGTTCACGTAGGTCGATGTAGTGCGCTAAAACTGATGTTTGATGTGTATATGCTACATGCGAATATTCTTCAACAGGTAGACTTCCGAATTATATCTTAGACCTGAACCTCTATCGTCCTCGCTACACTCGGCACACTTTCAGCGTTAGCGGCAAAGACGGACCAAGCTTCAGGTAGCACAATAGGCTGTCAGATCACACCGTTCCGCATAGACTGCTGTACCAAGAGAAGTCAGTCTCTTCGATTGCATACAGACTGTTGAGACCTGACAATGGTGTTACCGTACCCGCCGTCTGTTTCTCGCACCAAAAGCCCAAGTAGCACTGGAACATAACAAGCAAACCTCGGAGGTTGATACCGATATCGTGTTCGTGACCATATTGGGTCCTCTGTCTCACACGATATTGCGCATGCATGAGAAGGGCCTTGTCATGGAGTAGGCAAACTTGGCAGATGGCACATGAACAGCAATCCTAGAAGCTTCTCGGACGATTCGCGAGCGAGCTTACAAGAGAATGACTTGGCCTGGGGATCGTGGAGTTAAGGGTGAAGCATTCGGTAGACTAGGATCTCGGCCATGTGAGACTGAACGTAGCAGCATCGTATTGCCGAAGTAGTGGGCTGAGTTGAGCAGAAGCGTTGCTGAACTCAAGAATTTCCTCCTATGATACAAACATATTTGGCGGACAAGGTACGTAGATGATGGATAATCTGGGAAAGAGTTTATATTGTAGCTACATACAAGAGACTCTGTCCTTATCTCGAAGTAATATATTTTCTTTGTCTCCTGACATTAGCCACTATTATCATAGACAATGATATCATAGACAATGATAACGTAGAAGCTTTCAGTGCTGCTCTTTACGCTCGTGTATGCGGAAGAGTAGACTGAGCATATTTTAAGACTATCGAGAGGACGAAAGCCAGCCGTCTTTCTTGATTTGCGAAGGCGCTGCTTGGCTACGAGCGTAGCTTCGATCTGCGTAGTCTCTCTGGTAAGGGTCAGCAACACTTAATCACGTGCGCATTAGTCTTCACTTATTACTCATACAACAACTGCGCGCAATGTGACACTACAGGAGGTTGATGAGTATGTATGTAAGATGTGTCGTGCGAAGTGGTGTAATACGAAGGAGAGGATGAGGTGTCGCAAGTGAAAGACTGTCGCGTGTATCTAATTTGCTTCATAGAGTCAGCATCCATCACACATGGTAGCTCTAATTTCTTTGCTCAGCTAGCAATTATGTATATCTAATCTTTTTAGAGTAACTTAGCAAGGGTAAAGCGCAGCAGCAGCATTCTCTGTTCTCTCCAACTGTACAATGATACATTTATATTTCTCAATCCTGTCTAGAGTCGGCATCAAGCACAGATGACTTATCTACGAAAACGGCCTGTCATTTTGGTAGTATGCGGCTGTCTATATTGCGGAGGGCTGATGATCCCTCTGAACACTTGTCTTGTGACACATGCAAGTGTGCATTCGTAGCTCGAAATAGAAGGGCGTTGAGTTGAATTTCACGTTCCCTCTTGACATGCATGCGGTGTTCAGGAGCTAGATCATGTGCGAGAAGCACTTCCACCACCGACAGTCCCGCACGATCTTGACGAGTCTTTTCGCGCAGCTCCCAGTATCGCTTCGGTGATAAACCGCAGAGCGGCTGCTCGTTCACACAGGTAGTCTTACAGAATGTATGCATACTCTCCAAGTATTCGTGTAGTGGGTACGGAGGCGCAATATCGTGCTCGACGATGTGATGTGGGCAGTTTTGGTTACCACAGACTAAGCAGGAGCGACAGAAAGCGCACCTGTACTGTGGATCATTGTTTGAAAGCAATTTTTGGAAACATTGCCGGCATTGGTAATGACCACAAGGTGCTTGCTGTGGAACATGAATCTCTGCGTCGAAGTCATTCGCACATATGTGACACGACTCACCGAACTCATTTCCACTGCCCTCAGCGTCCTTGATACAATGGTTGTTGCGGAAGAAATACAGTGTGTCTGGGTCTGTCAATAGGCTCTTGATGTCATATGCGCCTTTCTCCCAAGTGGAAGGCCAACTTGAAACCTCTAAGACCATAGCCACGATGTTGATCGACGGTTCGTGCTCTTGCATAGTGACAATAAGTAGCCACTGGTCCTGCTTTGCTGTGCGCCGATGAGGGTGCTTAACAGTTGCTTCTTTGACCCAGGCACGGAATTTGCTGTGTAACATGAACGGTGGCAGTTCTCTGTATATTTTGTCTAGCGCTCCGTTTTGAATGATGTCTAAACCGGCTGCATCATTGTTGCGAAGAAAGCTTATGACTCGATCGGTGAATGATTGAAAGGTGTCCATTGCCTTACCATAAGGGTCAGTAGTGTTGGTTGTTTTGGCGAATGAGTATTGAATTTGGAGGTCAAGAACCCATTCTTCGGCTGTGCAGGCGATCATGTTGCAATCGAGCACGTAGAGTTCTTATCAAACAGCAGGTCGAAACAGTGCGTCGGCAAAGAAGCGTGCTGTAATAATAGCTGGTGTGGAGAAGAGACTGTTGGATGTTAGTATGCAAAGAAGACGAGGAATGAAACGGTATAATTATGCTGGTAAGGTGGCTGTTCACTGTGTCGTTTCTGCCTTGCGCGCAGTGTGTACTCTTACTTCCATAGCGAGTGAAAGTCCCAGAGTTGACAGAACGGCACTCGTAGCCAGTTGCACTGTTCAAGATCTGCACGGCAGATGTGTAGTATCTGGACGTGCCGCCTTGAGCACTCTGTATAAAGCTGTGGTTGATCATCTGACATGTTTCCAGCCCATACTCTCGTGTCTTTGTTGTTCTTGGTAGGGGTTGTCCGCTCTGCTAAGAAAGCAGGATCCTCGTTAGCGTCACCGTATTCTTCGTATTTGAAGGCTTGTCGATATATTCCAACTCATACTATTGTACTGTTGTTCTTATTAACACTGCGCATAGTTCTATCTTAATTCTATATAACTTGTGAATCTTGTTGTGTTACTGGTGTGTTCATCATGTTCGTGCCGCTACCTCATGCTGTGGGTCCGAAACCTCCTTGATCGGCCGTTAACGCGTCATGGCGTGTATCAATCTCGAATGCCACCGCCGCGCTCATTTCGTTGGGATGAAGCTATCTTTGCACTTCAATCATGATACTGTGGTAACATTCGCGCGGTAGCACTCTCCCAGCGAGCAATTGCTACTACTCTCTGCGCTGCCGTTGTTCTTTCCTTTCACATGCATTTGCGCTTGATCGATCGCTATCACGGTTAACGGTCGAAGTGCCTTTCACCACGTTACAGTCTTCGTCGCCCCCTTCGCAGTGTAAAGCGCACAGCCGCTGCACTCATTACCGCATGTCTCCACGTCGCTCCTAGACAAGACGAGAGCTTCCCTACAGTACACGCACTCACAATGCGCACATACACTTCTACCAGTGCCGCTTTCTGCTCTTTGCTGGCGCTTACACATGCGTTCTACATACCTGGTAGGTAAGCTCCTCGGTCTCTGCCTCAAATATCCGCTGACGATCTCCAGGCTTTTCGTATAAAAGCTATCGCGACGGCGACACGATACCACTGCTTGTCAACAAAGTGTATTCCGACTACAGCGAATTGCAGTATGCATTCACCGAGCTTCCCTTCGTTTGTCCACCGACTGGCCGTATACGTGCGGGACACTTCACGAGTGGGACAAGCATAACCCTCAACCTGGGCGAGGTGCTCCGTGGTGATCGAATCGTTGTCTCCGATTATGAGCTTGTGATGGGGGTTGACGAAGAAAGGCGCTATCTCTGCAGCCAGACAATTGATCTTGAAGATTTAAGGCGAGCAAAGGAGCTGATACGGGATGGCTACGTCGCAGAATGGATCGTGGACAATCTGCCAGGTGCGACTAGCTTCCAAACGACGGACAAGAGCAGGAAATACTATGCATCAGGTTTTAAGATTGGGGACGAGACAACTTCAGCATCGGGTGGGCCCCCTGAATACCTACTCAACAATCACGTCACGCTCGTAATTCGGTATCACCGTGCGCCTGGGAAGGATGGCGACAAGGGCAAGAAGGTGGTTGTTGGTTTCGAGGTATTTCCCAGAAGCATCTCAGCAAGTGGTAGAGACGATTCTGGGCTTCCAGCAAGTATGGAAGGCGATCATGAACCTTTTCGACTCGTACCTCAAGCCAATAACACGCACGGCAACGACTCCGAATCCCAAGCCACCACCTTAACAATACCTTATACATACTCTGTGTATTGGCGCGAAGACGATCGATTGGAGTGGCAAAATCGCTGGGATATGTATTTCGTGGCTCAGGAAGATAACGCAAACGTACACTGGTTGGCCATTATCAATTCGCTGGTCATCTCCGTTCTACTGACAGCTGTTGTGTCGGTCATCCTGACCCGCACAATCCGCGGCGATATCCGAAGCCACCATGATATAGATTCGGCTGGCGACATGTCGAAATTCGCTCGTAGCTCACGATTACCAAATCGAGAGAAGAGTAATCTACTTGGACCCGTAGCCGAACTGGACTCCAACGACATCGATCTAGGCGATGAAGATGCCGAAGATATCACGGGCTGGAAATTACTTCACAGCGATGTCTTTCGAGCACCAGCATACGGTGGTCTTCTTGCCCCACTCGTTGGCTCTGGTATGCAGCTTCTTTTCATGACTGTTGGCCTAATTATCCTCAGCACAGTTGGCGTGCTCAACCCAAGTTTCCGAGGCGGTTATATCAGCGTCGGAGTAGGCTTATTCGTTTTTGCCGGGTTGTTTTCTGGGTACTACTCAGCTCGCATCTATAAGACGTTTGGAGGTCAGATGTGGCAAAAAAATGTCGTGGTCACAGCATCCTTGGTTCCCGGGCTGCTCTTTGCGACCATTTTCATCCTCAACCTCTTCGTGTGGCTTCAGGCTTCAAGCACTGCGCTGCCTTTTGGCACCCTTATCGCGCTTGTAATGTTGTGGCTCTTCATTCAACTTCCACTCGTCTACGTTGGTAGCTGGTTCGGGTTCGAGCGCATGGGTGTGTATACCCAGCCCATTCGGTCAAATGTCGTTCCTCGCCAGGTCCCTTATCAGCGCTGGTACCTCCAAAGCACACAGAGAGTGCTTCTTGCCGGCTTAGTCCCGTTCATGGTCGTCTTCATCGAGCTCATGCTTGTGGTACAGAGCTTATGGCTGGATAAAACCAGCTACTACTACGCTTTTGGTTTCATGGGAGTCGTAAGTGCCATACTGGCTATCACCATTATTGAGGTCACTGTTGTGGCGACATACTTCCTACTGTGTTCGGAGAATTACCATTGGTGGTGGCATTCCTTTGTCATTGGAGGCTCGTCCTCTGCATGGATTTACGCCTATCTGGCGTATTGCTACTTCACAAAGCTACACATCACTGGCTTTGTGTCCAGTTTGCTGTTCTTTACCTACGGATTCTTGGCTTGCGCTGTTTATGCGCTGCTCACTGGCACCATCGGCTTTCTGGCTGCTTACATCTTCGTAAGACGAATATACGGAGCTATCAAAGTCGACTGATAAACGATCGAACGTGCCACCGATACAGCATGCAGATGATCCACTATACTGGCGTCTGCTTTGCAGCTCAAATTCTTGAGCAAATCGTACCGGCACACTGCCTGTCATTTATACAATACCAAGATAGTGCCACTACATGATCCCCTGCGTTGATAGATAGGGTAATTATAACAGGATTCGCTACTTAACCCATACATTATGTTCTGTCCAGCTTCACTCGCCAGCCCAACAGCTCTAAATTGACAGCTCCACTCTGATCCTTGGTAAAGACAACGGTGTCCAATGGCTCAGTCACATACCGGAAAGAGTCGCCCCAGTTCCAACTAGCACACTGCAGTTCAGCAAACCCTTTCTCTATATCTTTGTTTTCAACGGAAATCCTCCAGCTCTCTTGCATAGTGCCCAGTGAGTCTGGATCAGTAGGGTACAGCCTTGCGCTGAAGCTCTGGAACGGGATCTTCTGCGTAGCTGCAAGCGCTTGCAAAACAGGCACACCATTGATGGTCATCGATGTGATTGCGATACCAGGCCCGTCATCCACAGCCAAGGTAATGCTGTTCGTCACATTCGCAGTCGTACCCTCGTATATGCCTGCGTATCCTACCTTCGCTTGAGTTGTTGCCAGCTTATCTGCATACGCCACCAACGGCTTCACTAGCAGAGGAAAAAGTGTCGATATCGCGTCGTTTGCCTGTCCTCCAGCAACATTGATCGTCAGTGCAATGCTGTACTCTGGTATGACAGCAGTGTATGCTGCATAGCCTGTCACACCTCCCGTCTTGGTAAAGATATCGATTGGTCGGGGCGTTGCCACACGCAAATCTGTCGGCCTCAGGATCTCCCAGGACTCGCCGACTGCTTGGTATAGCGAGGGCAGTAGAGCACGAGGTTGTAGCCAGCGTCGTGTTTCGGGTTTCGTGAGGAGCTTATGGGATAAGATAGATTGTAGGAACTTGAGAAGATCTGTGGGCGTCGACCATAGACCACCAGAGGGATTGTAGTTTCCAAGGTCGGCGACAAACCAGCCAGCGTCTGCAGGATTGCGGGGAAGGAGAGCGCTGCTGGAGTTTGTGGGGGTGGAAAACGAAGTACTGTGCAGGTCGAGTGGGGTGATGATTAGGTCTTTGATGACTTGCTCAGAAGTTTTGTTGTGGACGGACTCCAGCGCCATGCCAAGGAGGTTGAATCCAATGTTCGAATACAGAGGTCCGGAGTTGGCGGAGTGGGGATGATAGGCAGGATTGTTGAGGCCGTCAATCACTTCTGCGCGAGTGCAGACACGTCCACCGGGGAATTGATCACAAGTTGGAGCCGCATCGCCAGTGCTGTTGATGCTTGCGAGACCAAGAGCTGCAGGTTCGAAGCCAGGTACTATGGCAAGATCCCCAACATAAACGTAACGGCCCATCCCACTCGTATGACTTGCCAACGAAGCAATTGTTACATCGCCGTACGCCTTTTCATTCAGTTCGGGTATGAACTTGGTAATTGGGTCTGAGAGCTTGATCTTGTCTGCACTGAGCAGGATCGCTAGCATTGTGAACGTTTTGGTAACACTCCCAATGCGAAGTTTTGTATCAAGCAATGATTGATTGACTTCGCGCCCAGGTGCGGAGTACTCATGTTCGAAAATCGTGGCATTGCCTATGGATGCTTTGACTGAGTAGGATGTGTCTGAGATCGAAGATAATTCTGCGAATGCGGATTCCGGAATGGAGAACTTTGAAGAGTTCGACAGTATCGTTGGTGGTGGAAGCACAGGGCCAGGAGGCGGACAGTAGGCTTGTGTTACTGTTGCTGAGAGTAAAGTTGACAACGTGCCAACGATGAGAGAATGCATTTCTGTGTTCGTGTAAAGCCAAACGAGGAGAATTGGAAGTGCTGAAATTCCCAGTACCACAAGATTTTGCTTGTTAAATAATGACATGATGGCTACTTGAACGCGTACATCAGAGGCTGGGCCGATGTTCGCTCGGACGGTGTAGGCACGTAAGACGGTCGGAGTAGTCTCAGGCCGCCAACTGTGTGCGCAGCCAACGAGGCTCAAGCCTTTCCAACGCTCAAGGAGGTGCAAATAGCGACGACAGGGTACAGCAGGGTCCCGATTTTATGATAGGAAGTGGATCCAAAGTTTAGCGTACAGTCACAGGAAGAGGTGGGAGTGGAAGTCGCGCGGCACAAACAACCGTTGCAACCCCAGCGCCGATCTGTGGGGGCGCCGCATTTCGCGTGAACGAATGACAATGCACGGGATTCGACGTTCGAATAGTTAATAGGCACAAAGTGTGCCTACGATAAACGTGTAGAATAAATCAAACTGAGATCGATAACAGGACCGACCGGCCACAGTATCGCTTCGCAAAGTTTACCACTTAGGCGTGAGACACACATGCACACAGCCACGATAGTCGTCACTCTGAGATGTTACATCGTACGATGTATCAAAATCCTACGCGAATTCTAATCCACCAATCCTTATATTTGTCCTTTGAACAAGTAAACGTAAGTTTCCAGCCTTACTAGCGACTCTGCGCAGAAAAGAAGAATGTCACACTTGTACCCGTGAAGGTAAAGATGGCGACGACAGAATCGTAACACCACAACTTTTTGATCAACTTCGCCAATATCGAAGACCCTCACACCTCACTCGCGGTTCAAGATACGCTGCGAAGATGTAGATTTGTGGATCTGCTTCACTGAGTTTCCGATGCTAGGAACTTTGGAAGCCCCCTCGTTGTTCCTGGTGATCTCCATTTAGCCCGCAAACGAACTCTCCGCCCTCAATTTTGCCCTAAACATTAGGAACATGAAGGGGATGACAGCCATGACGCCAGAAACGATGGCCAAAGCGCTGCCAGCCCACTTGACTCCAAGATCATGGTACAAAGCCGATGCAGCGAACGGTAAACCGACCGCAGCGAGCGAACGAGTGGTACTAGCAGCAGCTTGCGCCGAGGCAGAGTAGCGTTTGTATGTGTCCGAAAGATAGAGGATCATAGCGAAGAAGACCAGAATGTATCCGAAGCCGAAGAAAAAACCTGATAGAGCCATGGGGACGATTGGTTCAATTGAGGGAGCTGCTGTAAAGCCTAAAAGAAGAAGTGCGATGGGGATGCTACAAAACAGTCAGAGTTGGGTCGAGAGTAGACGCCTGTTACATACCACGGAGCACCAATACAAGCAAGCGGAAGCCGACGATACTCGGGTACCGTAGCCCAGCTGCCGCTTTTGCGCTCTACTCGCGTGTACAGATGCCCAAATGCGTGGGAGAGTAGGAAGCCACACGTTACTCCAACCAGCACTAGCATCGGTTAGCATCCGCTAATTTGAGACCTGAGCAGAAGAAACATACTGGGAACGTATGAGAGACCAATGAGGTCCTCAGACAGACCATAGATCTCGCCGTACACTATAGGATTACCCTGGAAGAACAGATATTGCATCGAGTATACCAGCGCCATGTAGAGCGCAGTGAATAACAGGATAGGCTCCCTGGCCATCATGAGCCACGGTCTCTTCAACGTAATACCTAGTTCTGATAGATGTGTTCGCACTGTAGCGTTGGGTGCTTCGATTGCTGACTTCTCGGACACCTTCTTTGCAATTACCGCGGCGTACGTTTCCGGTAAACACCAAACAAAAGGTAGAGCGACTGCAGCAATCATTAGTCCAACCCAAAAGGTCCACCGCCATCCAAAATGAACGGAGATGAAACCTGAGATGAGTGGTCCAATAAGAGGTCCGCTGGCAGCTACGAACAAGAAGGTTGCTATGGCCTGTCCTCTTGCAACCGGGCCTTCGAAGACATCGGCGAACAAGCCTGCAACGACGGTGTTTGGAACCGCAGCGCTCAGTCCCGCCAGCAGTCTGAAGATGACCAGAGCCGTGAAGGTGGGCGCGAGGGCACAGCAGAGCGTAAACACTGCATAGCACGTAAAGCTGCTGGCTAGTAATGGACGACGGCCAAAGTGTTCGCTGAGAGGTGCGAAGAAAAGTGGAGATGCTGCAAATCCAACTTGATAAAGAGAGTTCAGAAGCACTAGCTTGCTGGACGATGTATCGAGGCCAAATTCTCGTTCAATAGATGATCTGGCACCAGATGGAAGGGAGGAGCCGAGAGTACTGTTGAAAGCAATCAGCAGGCCTGTGACGAGAACGAACAGCTTTCGGGCCTGGTTGCATTAGCTTTGCATGAACGTCATCTCGTCAACCGACTTGCTTTTGAAAACTCGAACCCATATTGTGGAACGTTGGAGTAGCTGCGGGTGAGCGCGCTGTTTGCAGTGCTTGTAGCGACGTCCATGTTTGTGGTTGTCTCATCCATTCTGCCAGGGAGTGAACTTTATCAACATATATTGCGACGTATGTACATTCCACGACTGCGAGATTCGGAAGGCCAACGCTAGCTAGATAAGGAACCCACGCCCTGCGGTCACGCCTTACGCCTTAGCCAGCGCTAGGATATATATTGGTCGTCTGAACATTGTAGACCATTTCTTGTACACAGTGTTCGCCAATCCGATAGCAACCCTATGTTAGGCTATGTCAATTGAGGCTCAATTGTGCAGCTTGGTTCATCCAATCTTCTCGCTGTCGAAAGCCTTTCAGCCATTCTTGGTTGTCCGCTAATGTCTGATTCCAGCCATCCTCATCACCGAACGCGACTCGTCTGGCCTCGCGCTGGAACATTTCGTCCGAGGGCATGACACCCGACATAATCTGGTTTCGTGCAAACTGACTCAGATGACGAGCTAGAACATCTGCGAACATGACAGTGTCATCTTCTAATTTTGGTAGGACACTGGTGTGCTGTCCTGGATTATCCGTGTAACTGCCGAGCCGTGCCATGAAATCTTCTTGGTTCAGGCGCGAAGTCATCTGGTTGAAGTGATCCTTTGATGCCGGATCTGTCGCGGAGAACGGAACAAGACTTCTTGAATCGTCCGCGATGATATATGGTGGTAAAGCGTAGGCGACACGAGATGCAGTAGCTGCATCAAAACCATGGTCTCCAGTCCAGTCAGCCATGGTCTTGCCCTGACGATAATGCGCAGCTAGATGATTGACACGTTCTTCCCAGCTACTCAAATTCGCACTGCAGAAGCCACAGCGGCAAGAAATCGGAGGCAGGTCCACCTTCCAGTCCTCTATGAGTGGAAGCGTCTCTATACCATGAAACAAGCGAAGGTGCTGGACAAGGTGATCCTTTCGTCGAAAAGACCGTGGCGTAACCTGATCATCATGACAGGCACTATGGTTGTGTTGATCAAGATGCTCTTTGGTCGGATCAAGAGCACTGCAGTAAGCGCAATGGACCCTGCCAGTTGACAACACAACTGCACCACCATGAGGTGCGCATTGCCACTCTGTCGTACTGAGGTGCAGTGACTTCTCGTGTCGCGTCCAGTCATATTTGTGCTTGAAAGAATCGCAACAGAACGTGCACTTGAAGATGCGGTCTTCGGGATTGGCCTGTGGTCGTGGCACTCTTGGCTTCTTTGTCTTCTTAGCGACTCGGGATCGCTTCGACGCTCCAGAAGCTGCCGAATGACTTGAGCCACCAGAGTGTCGAGAAGACGCGCTACTGGCAACGCTCGCCAGAGAGGGTGGCGTTCGATATGTGCGGAAAGCGTCAAAATTAGGAGCCCATGGGCTATCCGGGGTGACGTTGTTTACAGGGTCTTCCAGTGCAGAGCATATAGCAGAGAGAGAAGCGCCCTCGTTTTGCGGGGGAGAATCCTGCCAACGCTGCATTGCAAGTGATTGAGAATTGCCAGGAGTTCTCTCGGGCGTCATGATAGGGATCGGACTTGATGATTTTCCAGAGTTGCGCTTGAAGTACGTGCTCCGTCGACGTGGAAGTGATTTTCGCTGCTGTACAGACCCTAAGGTTCGCTCCTGCTGGACTTGCTGTAGAAGTACTGATAGAGGTGCTGCCATGTCGGGAACAACATGTCTTGTTGCTGAACAGCTGGTATCATTACTTGTATTCAAGTCATTGGGCAAGTCGTAATCAAACGCAGCGGTACTTGCGTCGTGGCTGGTCAATTCCTGGGACAGTGGCGGAAGATCATTCATCCAGTTCTCAGTGACGGCATCGGTGGCTATGAACTCAGAAAGCCAAGGCATGTCCTCTGCTGTGTCTGCTTGAGGACTTAGATACTGTGTGAAATAATCCTCATCCATGTTGTACTGCTGCATGATTGGGTTTGAGAGTTGCGGGGGATCTCCTCACACGTCTTATCAGCACCAGCCTTTGCTGACTCGGACTGTGGATTGTCTAAACCCGAAAGAGTAAAGCTGCTCAATAGCGTGCTTTGAACCAGTCCTTCGCTCAGCTTTTACTACGATCGGAGAAAAGTTGCCTGTGTGCAAATGAAAACAGTTACAACAATATTCAAATCAACTTTCATTTGGTATACACTACAGACATGGTGTTGCATACGGATGAAATTCTCTTTTACGCCGTGACTTACGTCATAGGCAGCGGCAGCTCTCACCTTGGGCTGTACTGTACGTTGGTAACTTTTAGGCAATCACGAACGATATGTGAGGAAGTAATCAAAGTTCTCATCCTGCCCCAGGCAGTCCTAATGTTGACAATATCGAACGCTCAACCCTCGTTGTCAGTACCTTGCTTATTATTACTAATTCACAACCATCGCTACAGCTTATTGACCACCGTAGACAGAGGGATGGCACAACGAGGACCGACAGAGCAAGAGCTCGCTCTTCAGGCACAGGTTCTTCGTGTCGCCGAGACATACGAGCTTGATCCGGTCGAAGACCAAGAAATCACCGAGTTCGTTGCTAATCTCAGCACTTATCAACGTAATGCAGTAGACGACTTCATCGGAGTTACAAGAACGAATATTCACATTGCTGTTCGAACGCTCCGGGAGTCCAAATGGGACCTAATAGAAGCTACGGCTCGGTTCTACCTAGACGAGACCGATTCGCCTGACGACGATGATACTCAGGAGTCATTCCCTGAAGTCCAACCTATCCGTGGCTCGAGTCGATCCAAAGTCGCATCACCCGCACGCGCTAAAAAGGGCCGCTTTCAATCCGCTTCCTCCGCTGGAGAGACACCTTGGCTTCGTATAGCTTTGTCGAAAGCAACAGTCAAGGCCGCCAAGGAGAGCCCCAGATCTCCCAGGGCTCTCATACTCGACCCAGTTACCATTTTGCGAAACACATCTCCAGAAACCATCTCGGTACCCACTCACTTATTTGACTCGCCATATCCAGAGAAGTTATGGTACACAGGGTTCATGAGACCTTAGGACACGTTCATTGATGAGGTGATACACGAGTGGACTGGCGGACGTTATGACAAAGCTTTCGAAGAGCTACAATCAATGCACCTGCCTGCGAACTGTTTCAGATCAAGCATTTCAGTCAAGAAGACAGAAGCCGAAACGTTCGCAATCGATTTCGAAGACAATGCCATAGGCCTCGTGGCAGGTATGATGGACTATCTCCTAGTTACTCAGGACTTCCGGAGGTGGTGTCATACAACAGGTTGCAGCTTGGGTAAAGCCGAGGATGAAGACATCGGGAACGAAGACTGCGTATGGGCGCCAAACTATGTGATCAGATGCAGAGACTACAACGGAGAGGAGGCGCGCTTGATTGGGCATGTCGAATTCCTGGCAGGAAATGACAGAGCTCTGTCCGAAGCGTACAGATTGCGACATACATCACGATGGGGCAGTCTACGATGCGTTCTCGGTAGGCACCATTCCCTTCCTCTTTCGATCAGAATCTATGCTGATCCTCGTAGGCGATGTAGTGCAGTGGATGCTCATGAGCAACACTTGCTACTCATTTCTCGTCAGCAGCGAAGAGATCATGTTCCTAAAGCTTGACATCAAGGAGAAGAAGATTGGAGATAGGGTGGTATTGACCGAGCCATGGCTGAACTACTCTATACCAACCAAGATCGCCGACACCTTTGACGCAGAGAAACGTACAGTCACGATCCGTATGGCGCTTCTGCATCTTCTTTGGATGACTGTGCAGAATGAGCAGGACGTCTGGTGCTTACCTGACGAACTGGGTTATTCGCTAAACTATGCGACGTTCACTGGACAGAACGAGCATTGGAAATCAAGGCGGCCGTGTGTGCCAAAGCCACGTCGTCAGATGCGTAGTTCCAAAGGAAAAGCTCCATAGCTCAGAAATTAGACGAGTATTAGATACTGTGCTCCAAACCTCTCCCTGATCTCTTGTTAACCCATCTAACAATGATCTCTATCCAGGAACAGAAATGGCGGGTATGGAGCGCGCTGCAATACCCATGATGTTGTCTGAGTCTGAGGTCACGCTGCCGGCCGTCATACGACTATCTAAGAGATTCCACATGCATGGTGTTGAGCCGGTCGTCGTAGCTATGGTTTCGTGCTTCACATCCGTGGTAGGAGGTTGTCACATTTTTGCGGTCAGTGAATCTGCACGTAGGGGTCCCTTTTGGGAAGTAACCGCATGAACGACGAGACTTTTGGTTCGGGAACAACCAACAAAGCTTAGAATAACTCGAAGGTCTGCTGGACATACAAAAGCAGCTTGAGAGCCGACTTTCGGGCTGTCAAGAATTCCAGTCCGAACCGAAGGTCTGGTATGCTCTGGACTAGTGCGTTGGTTTAGATACACTGAACAGGATGTATGAATGAATGTTTGCGTTGTACCTTGAAAATTGCAGGACGTTGTTGTATGAATATTTCTCATAGGATGTCCAAGGTGAGAGAGCGTGTTTCTAGAGGAAAGAAAACGGCACGGCGTATATAGAATTTTGTGGCCTACCTTTATCTCTATACAGCTCGCTGGTACACCTACTGGATTAGACTGGATTAGCTTGATCGGAGGTTGGAGCATACAGAGAGTTCAACCACAATGTTGTTTCACCTTGAACAACCCGGCAACTGTTTAGTGGACTATTGTCAGCCGCTGCATAGTCTTTCAATCAAATGGAGCTGTTTCCTGATGGCGGCAATGAAGATAAAAACAGGAACGAATGGACTGCTTCTCATGTATACATGTGGACACGAAGAACTCGAAGAAAATGTTCCAATCTTTCTGCTTCGTGTCCACGTCTTAGATCCGAAAACCGTTTCGACATCAAGTAGGATTATCATCTAATTTGGTGTCGGTGGCTGAGCTGCATGATGCATGGCTTTGTCCTGCATCGCTTAGCCACTTGGCAACCCGAAAGCCTCGGTCTGTCGATACAGCTCGAGCATCTCATTCGTGAAGCCGCTCAGGTCTCTCTCAATACCATTATGCACGCTGGTGGTATTGTTGTTGTTCGTCTTGTTCGTGGCATAGCCACGGGAGGCATCGGGTGGCTTAAAGTCTGCGAGGAAAGAGCCTCGGTCTAAGTGGTCAAGATTATTGGCCAGATTGGCTTTTCAGAGAGAAATACAAAGTAAGAACGAGGACAAGGGTAAATTTGAGGCGCATCTCATGGCGTTGTGGTGTACAAGGCCTCGAATCAGTGCCTCGGTCCCTGCAATGATGTATGTGTTATGATAGGCGGGTAGAGGGTAAATCCAAGACATTGCTGATCCGGGGTAGAAACCTGGCAAAACCGAGCGACTGGTAAGAAGGAGAAGCAGGCCATCGTTAGATCTCCACGTTGGGACAACCATGTGGTATAGCGGTCGAATGCCATGAATCTGTCTTGGCTCATCTTACAGATCTACGAATCGTCAGGCATGTGTGCCTAGATCCGAGATCGATAGCTACTAGAACACTCCTTACCGCGTAGTGTTTTGCTGAGGGTTCTGAGCAAGAAGCAATAAGGCGGTGTACCTTAATTTGACTAGGTTGCGTGGGTTGTGTATCGTCACTGTTGACTCTGTGTGTTCTCTGTGTGTTCAACACCACTAAATAGCAAGTGCAACCTGATTGTCATCGCCGAAGAGTCCTCAGAAAGCTTAAGACCTTTTCACAGCTACCAAACAAAATGAGAGGTGAACTGCATCTCGGAGCACACGCTCGCAGCAGGCGCCGAGCCCGCACGGATATCCAAGGTGCTCTGACTGTATCAAAGAAGCGCACAACACAGTTTGCTGGCGCTTGAGGCCTGCTGATCTTCCGAATAAGATGCCGCTGCAGCAGTCTAAAGTCTTGGAAGTCGACAAAGGCACCGCGGACGTCTGCAAGCGCGGAAGTTGTCGCCCAAAAGCGCGTGTTGAACTACCAATGACGAGCTGGAAGTAAGCCACTAAAACATGGAATTCGAATAACCCCTTGTCGCGTGAAGAGCAGCGGACCGTGTGACCTCCCACCCAATGCGTCTTCCAGGTGTGACTGAACAATATGGTATTCGAAAAGGAGACTTTCGCACCACTTTCACGGGGTGCCTCGACAGTGTGACCGATTTCTTCTTCGTATAGGCTTCTCCAGTAACAAGCACCGCATGCAGGTTGACGAAGGCGACGAGAAGCGGGCCAAGCCGGATGTCAAGCCATGGCAGAAGTTAAGTGCATCTTCCGGCGTGGTGCGGCTTGGGGCTGTTGCATCAGGTTTTCGACATATCGCCCCCCATACCGGCCGCCGGAGGAGTATCCTACTTTGGACAACCTAGACGCAATTGTGGAGTGTTGCAGTGTCTGTGGGTTTACCCCGCGTGCGAGCGCTTGAAACGTGGTGACACGCAGATCCTTGACAGTTGGAGAAGGGCGCAACGTTCGACGTTGATCGACGTTGAACAAAGAATCGCGCGTTGGCTTGACTTGCTCTTAGTTGCACGCCTTCCACACGTGCAGTCTCGCCTTGACTGATGTCAAGCGTTGCAGGACGGCGAGCGGAGAGACTTGCGATTTCTACTCCGCGTCTCAATTGGTCCACAGGTGGGTCTCGTAGCGAGGAGGCGTCCTCTCACATGCGGGGTCCCCACGCGCCAAGCCAACCTCCATACTGATCCGCTGCTGAGCGCCCAGACCGCCCCTTACTCTCTCTGGGGTGCTCCACAGTCCTGGGAGGCATTGCTGGGGTTTAATGAGATCTCGTCGCTCTAGAATGGGTGGGATCGCCGAGGCCTCGGTATCTTTCCAGATTTTTGCTCCCCCAGGATGACCCACAGGTTGCTTGGCAGTGTGTAATGACGGGTCGTACGGGGGCCAGCTGGACATATAATGCTATCGTGCGATCATGCATCCACTGCGACTCAAGCCTCCTCTTTGCCCTCCTCAAACGTGTTCGTGAAACCGCAAAGATGGCGAACAACACAACGGCCGCTGCCTACCACAATGCGTACAACGTCGACAGCGAGAAGGATATTGTGACTCACAAGGAAGACATCAATGGCTCAGCTCACGATGATTATGAGTGCGAGTTCACCCCAGCAGAGCAACGGAAGATCATCCATCGCGTCGATCGCCGTCTTGTCGTTACAGTCGGAGTGCTTTACTGTATCTCCCTCATGGATCGCACTAACCTGAGTGCCGCTGCTATTGCTGGGTATGTTGGAGAAGATACTACTAAAAGAGGTATCTGTACTGATCGCCACTTAGTATGACCAAAGAACTGAAACTGTCTGTGTTAATGGGCACTGTCTCGCGTTACTCGGTCGTCACGCTCGTCTTCTTCACCACATACATTGTCTTCCAGCCTCCTTCCACAGTCATCATTCGCTATCTTGGACCTCGAGTGCATTTGTCGACTATCGTTACCCTCTGGGGCGCGGTAATGATAGGAATGGGTTTTGTCAAGGACTGGCAATCGCTAGCTGCGCTGAGGATAGTGCTTGGTATCTTAGAGGCTGGTTTCTTCCCAAGTTGTGTGTACCTGATGTCTACCTGGTACACTCGTTACGACATTGGAAAGCGATACAGTGTCTTTTATATCCTCGGAAGTTTGGCTTCGGCCTGCGCGGGCATGCTTGCATACGGTTTGATGCAGCTGGGTGGCCGCGAAGGGTTGACTGGCTGGCGTTGGTATGTAAATCCTTTACACTTGTTGGTTTTACAAGATCTGACAGCTTTCTAGGATCTTCATCATTGAGGGCGCCCTCACCTGTTTCCTCGGTATCTGTGCATACTGGCTCCTGGTCGATTTTCCGGACAAGGCGCACACTTCTTGGAACTTTCTCACTGAGCGGGAGGCCAAATTCATTATCAACCGAGTCGACCGAGATCGCGGTGATGCTAAGCCAGAACCATGGAACACAGCAAAGTTCTTCAAGGGTGGTCTAGACATCAAGGTCTGGGGATACGCTTTGGTAGGCTGATCAGCATTCTGACACGTATAAGTGCTGACCTGTTCCAGATCTTCTTCAACACCACAACAGTCTCGTATGCTCTTGCGTACTTTCTTCCCATCATTCTGCAGATAAACATGGGCTTCAGTGTTGGTGCCTCCCAGTGTCTCGTTGCCCCACCATACGCTTTTGCTGCCATCGTCATGTATGCCACTGGCTGGCTGGGCGACAAGAAGAAGATTCGTGGCCCGATCATCATCTTCAACATGATCCTCTGCCTGGTCGGTCTTCCCATCATGGGTTTCCACAAGAACTCAGCCGTCAGATACTTTGGTGTCTTCCTGACTACTGCCGGCGCCAACAGCAACGTTCCGGCAACGATGTCCTACCAGGCAAACAACATCCGTGGGCAGTGGAAGCGCGCTTTCTGCTCAGCCACGCTTGTCGGTATGGGTGGCGTCGGTGGTATTGCCGGAGGTCTAGTCTTCAGGGCCCAGGACTCACCACACTACCGTCCCGGTATCTACGCCTGCATTGCGACAAGCTTGTTCTCGATCTTGATTGTTGGTGTCTTGACGTTCATCTCGACGGCGCAGAACAAGCGTGCAGATCGAGGGGAGATCGAGCTTGAGTACAGCGAGGGAGACCAGAAGGGTTTCAGGTACACGATCTAGAGTGTCCTCTCTTGCAAAACCAAGTTTGAGAGATAAGGCTCTACACTATGCGACGCATTAGCGGAAGATGATGATGATATGTATACCCTTGCAATGCTGTTTAATGATAACGAATTCTTCAACGTCCTTGAAGTTCTTTGTTCTCTCCTCAAATCCTATGATAGGATTGTCAAAGACAAGTCGATCTTTTAGCGAAGTACGCAGAGGATATGGCTTTCACTTTGTAATCCTCACCTTGTTTGGTTACTAAACATGATTAGGTCCGGCACATGAAAGACGCCGACCCCTCACCATACCATGCTTATTGCCATCCAGCTGTGAACCAATACACGCACTCCCCGCAGCTTGTGCTTACGCCGAAGGAGGAATACGTGCACCTGCCCCAAGGTAAGTTGATTTGTAAACATAAAGACTTGAACGAAGGGAAAAGCGGCGGGAAGCGCGCTTGCCTGTCGGATCGTCACGTATCTTGTTGAGACTGCCATATCCTTGCTTTCAACCACGTCACGGCAGTTCTCTGAAAACAAAACATGTAATCTTTCCTTTAACTACGGGTACGCTGATACACCCTTAAGCCCTCTTGCCACACGCCGCATCCCTAATCACCATCGACACCAACCAAGATGCTCTCGACACAAGTTGGAATATGTCTCACACAAGGAAAGCAAGGCATCATTAGTGTGCGCCATGTTCGAGAAACTTGACACTCTATCCATGAGTGATATCTATGCATAGCAGCGCGAATACCTGCGCATAAGCTCGGCAACAAACCCCAGATGGTTGATCTTGATAGAGACTTCGAATATTTAATTCAGGTGTTCACGTAGCTCAACAAAAAGTTAGAAGCTCATTTTGATTAGTTAAAGACTTGCGCAGCACTACTTGTGTAGCAACACAGAATGATAACATTACTATATATTATAGCTACCCAACATACGTCTACGTAGTAGAAAGGTCTTGTACTATTGCTAGGTACTATCTTATAACTAGTAGCAATGTTGCGTGCGTGAATTTTCTGGAGGGCCCTGGTGTTTTTAATAGATATTTCGTCAATAAAAACGAGCTTCTTTGTAACGTACCTGCACTATGACTTGTACCTTCTGCCTTATCCTTCCTCCGTACCTTCTCTTCTGCTAGTCTGCGCCACACAGCGCGTTTCCTCGTAACTGCTGTACACTTTTTAAGATGCCTCTTGCCTTCTCAAGAGACATTCACTTAAACACAGATGCGAACACTCACCGTCATACCAGCACCGCCATCACGCTGTCATCGACATTATCGTCACAGCTACCATTACGCTGCCATTAGCGTCACCATCTCCGCAGGAGGATCAACAAGAAGCACTACTGCAATGGACACCGGTAACATATACTCTCCTTCAAAAGCTGGATTGACTAACACTCTACCACAGTTACGCTTAAGCGCTTTCGGGATGTTAATATGAAGAATCGTGTGAGGTATAACGCCAGTTACCCTACAGTCTCTGCTGCCCGTCAACACGTCATTGCTCAGCTCGATCCACTCCACAACAACCGCCGAAATCGCTTTTACTGGCCTTCATTCCAGAATGTCAAGCTCAGCACTATCAAGCAGCGGCTTGCATACGGTTTAGCCTGCGAGGCGTTGCAGAATGGCCTGTTCAGACTCCACACACAGCCGCAGCCAGAACCACAGCCGCAGCCAGAATCACAGCCGCAACCGCAGCCAGAACCGCAACCGCAACCACAAACCGTGACAGTGTGTCAGACAAAAAGGAAACGCAGGTCTGTGGTGGAAAACAGTTCAGACGATGAAAGTTCTTCTGACCACAGCGATCACTCCAATCCAGCTGCTACAATACCAAAGGGTTCAACAAAGCGGCCTAGATACGCCAGGATCAGAAAGATCTCCACTGATAAAATAGCTACAGAATAGGACCAATCTCATGTCCTCAGTCAAGCTGTATATCAAAGGAAATTATGTTTAAAACAATCTTAGGTCAATGGAGCTCCAGATTTTGATTCAGACTAGAGCTTGCAAGTTGTCAAGCTTGATTCGAATGGTGGTTGGCGACAGGAAAGTACGTTCACTCAGAACAAAGAGATACACCAATGTGCTCGATGAATTTATCCTTTTATCGGGCTTCCCTATCGAAACAGGAGATGGCTCTCTGCTCATTGTGAGTTTTGGTCTCTTTCATATTTGCGCATCGAGCCACCGACTTATTTCAGACGTCCTAATACATCTCTTTATGAATGGGCGGATGAATATAGTTTTGAAGATGCGATCAGAAAGATGGAGGCATTACTGCCACTCTTGGAGTAACACGCATCCTACAACATCATGAATCACGAAACGGCTACTATAGACTACCACGCTGACACAAATGCATCTTTCTACCCACGGTTGTATCCTTCTATACCCGTACAAGCTATCGTCCGTAGTCTTTTGATTTGTGTCTTGTCGGCGTTACAATTCATACCACAATATCAAGCACTCAGGGAACAAGATAATGAGTATGCACACGAGCCATATATTGATCTACATGAGCGTGTCTTCTCCAGCATCAAGGTCGATGAGGTTACGCCTCCATCGCGATGCGAGCTAGTCTGTGCGTTCAGGTCGTTCAAGGCATAGGGAGCCGTCTTCCCCTACTAAATCCTCATCCATACTTCAGTCCCAGCAGCAAAAAGAAACGCGCGTCTTATGCAAAAGAGCGTCGGGGTACAAGAAAAATCGTGTCGTGAAAAGAGTCGTCATAATATGCACAGAAAGAATTAAATATCGAAATGGAAAGGTTTCGGTGGTCGTAAACAGGTATTTGTCGGTGGCACTCTTAGTTGCGGATGACAACACCGTGGCGGCGGGTCTGCTTCTCCTGGTATGTGATCTCGTCTTCGGAACTGCATTCGTCGGACTCATCGGAGAAAGAGCAGCGCGCACCTCCGCAGTCGAGCTTGACGCGGTCACCCTTGCGCGTGATACCGTAGCGCTCGCATGTGCAGCATGAGCTACCAGAGCTGACGCTGGATGGCGAGGAGCTGCCGGAAGAGCGGGATGAAGTGAGCGATGGCACGTCGGAGTCGGCATCTGAGTCGGAGTCGTCCTCGGAGTCGTAGTTGATGTCCTGGCGAGCAAAGCGGCGGTTGAGTTCCTCGAGCGTGGTCTGGTTGTATTGTGTGTTGATGACCTGGCGTGTCTCACCGGGGCGCTGGGGCTTTGGAGCGACGATGCGGGACGGGGAAACACCGCGACCCTTGGGGATGTTCTGGGAAGCGCGACGGGCGTGCGAGGACTTGGCTGGTGCGGCGGCAGTCTTGGACGGGATGTCGATGATGTTTAGCTTGCGGCCGGTAGTGGGCTCGGTGGTGTGGTCTTTGGCGGGATCGTGCGATACGTGGTAACCGTCGATGATGTAGTAGTACCAGTAGCGCTGACCCTGCTTGAGTGTGGCGCCTTGGAACTTGAAGCACCCGACCCAGCCACCAGTCTTCTTGGGGTCCTTGGAGAGTGGGAGTTGGCCCTGGTAACCGTCCCAGGAACCGAGAAGGTGGACGGTCTTGCAGTTGGCCGAAGTGCGGAGAGTGAAGTTAAGCTGGATAGCGGCCATTGTGGTTCGATATTTAAGCTTTCGTTAAGGGTGGAATTATGATGACTGAAGAGTCTTGTAATGTGTCTTGGCCAAGCTAATGGATAGATGACGGATTTGATTGCTGATGAAGCGGTAGGAAGATCGTTGTCGAAAGTCGGGTATGCGTTATTGTCGAGTTTGGTGAGTTGTATTGAGCAAGAAGAGCTGAGTATTACGTTTGGGGTTGTAGACCGGCTACGAAGAAAATGAATAAGGTAGATGGATGGAATTAAAATGGCACCAGGCCGAGGACGGTAAAAAAAAGATAAAAGAGTTAGAAAACGAACACAACAGCTCTGAGAACTTCACACGCTTGCTGAAGAAAAAAAGGTTGGAGTGAGGGCCCCAGGCCAGCATATATAGAATCCAACATCGCACAGCACTTTGCCAAAGCAGGACAGGATTGGCGTCAGCGGCATTCGCTTTGCGAGGGGCCAGCCGAGCACACGGGACTAGCAAGCGATTGATTGCTTGTACAGCCTACGCACGCCATGTTCGCAGGGAGCAGGCTGGTCAGGGCGTGGATGCGCGGTCTATCGAATGTGTGTTGAGCGCTTGACGGAGCATGTCGAGTGGTGGGAGGTCAGATTCGTACTACGAGGCGCTCTACTTCTGCCATCTCATTGGCCAGAGGGAGCGGGGAATATCCATCTTCTGTGCACAGGCATAGCGTGAAATCACGCAGCCTATCACACCCAGCTGAGGGTAGAGCCATGTGATGTCGGCTCCTCCCCGTGCATCGCGGGCTCCATCACACTGCGTCGACAAACGTGCAGCGAAGGGAAGGCCGAAAACAAATGCAGGTGTATTAGCCTCGTCCTTGCAACCTTGCAGCCTTGTACCTTGTCGTATCGGTAGCTTTTAGCTTTCATTTCCTTTGATGCCCAGCCTCCAACTCCCTCAGTAGCCAATAAGACGTCATAGCGATCAGGACTTGGTCACAAAATGTACCGATGTGAAAGATGGGCGGCTAATAAGCTTAGAGGCTTGATGCGGCACCCAACCACCACCGTTATCTAGACAATCGACTGCATCGTGAGCAGGTCTGCCGGCTCACGAGCTCCGCCATGTGGAGATAAGCTTGGTGATGTGCAGAGGTGCATCGGTGCGTTGGTGCAGTGCACCCAGAGTGTGCTCAACGAAAAGAAAAGTCATGCGGCTGCAAGGTGGAGGCACAGCGTTTGAGAAGAACGAGGCCGCCGTTTGCGACATTGAACCGGGTTGTGGAAGCATTGTAGAAGCTAGAGAATTTGATCGTGGGAAAGAAGTGATGTAAGAGGACCCTCGAGGTACAAGACAACGTAGCACGTTGGGTTACTCCATGTCGTGTTGCGTAGGTTGCAGTGAGACCTGCTGTGCTAAAGAAAGAACAGGCTCTGCGACATGAGTACTTGAACTGCTGTACCTGACTGTCTTGACTGTTCGAGCCTTACACTTGTTTGCATCAGTTCGCATCGAGGGATGTCTGAGAGTCGTTACTGCATCTTGCAGTGCAGTCCACATGAACCGGGCAGGGCAATTACGCGCCGACCCTTGGTCTTGTTCATGCATCTTCCCATCGCGGGCTGCCCAATCATGGAAGATTAAGGAAATATTGGCCATGCACAAACCAGCCACATCGATACTTGACATCGCGCAGTGGGCTCAACAGTCGAATGCACTATGTGGGATCGTTGTAGGAATGCAGCTTCAATATGCGCCCCACCGAGAAAATTGCTCTTGTGACACCGTACAGACAAGCATCTACAAACCCAGCACCGGCCGATTAGCAGCCTAAGAGATTTTCGAGCTCTGCAGGTGTCAGAGTGCTCTTTCTACGTTTTGGCCGCCCTCCAATTCGTGACGGCTTGGTAGGCGAGCGAGTCGCACGTCTGTGTTTTTTTTCTTCTGCCGCATCCACGCCAGTCTCTGACCTGAAAGACTTGACGGGACTTGACTGGATTCTGGCAGCGGCTACTTCCGCTTCCGCCTGGCACGCCTTCAGCTTATCGTGCATGGTTAGTTTTGGCGATCGCTCTTCGGGGTGGGCATGTGGACTCGAGTGTCTTTTCTTCGTCTGTTGTTGGGTATTAGAATATGTTGCTGCTGACAAGTCGAAGATAAGGGATGGGGATGAAGAAAAGGTGACTTTGCTGGCCATTTTCGAAATTTGGTCGCATATGTAGTCACAACGTACATGGCGCGGTGTTCGCTCATCGGAATCCGTCATTTTGGAAGCTCGTTCTTCTGAGTGTGGCGCTCTTGCAGCGGAGGACTTCTCAACGCCGACTAGATCCAACCCAGATGTGTCTGTATTCTCGTCCTCCACCCGTGATGGTGTGTTCGGAATGGAAGCTGAGAAAGCGACCTTCCGAGGCGATTTGTTCGGTGACTTGTTACCGTTCGTCTCTCGAAGTGGCTGTTGCTCAAGTTGTCGTTCGTCGTCGTCGGCATCCATCTGGCCTGCCACAAGCTCGGCCTTGGGTGTAGGATGCTCGTCTTCTCCTTCAACTTCATCGACTTCCTCATTGAAGACCGAGCTACCATCTTCCATGGCCTCCTCACCGTCTTCTGATATGATGTCGTCTGCCTCGTCTACGTCTTGATCTTCGTCTTCGTTTTCATCTTCTTCCTCGATCATTGAGATATCATCTGCAGCATCTGTCTCCATATCGGTCTCGTAGTCTAGGCCTCGAGTGATCTCGTCAAGGTTAATGGTGTCGCCCTTAGTCATGCGCTTCCGCCACGAATCCATGAGCTTGAAAGACTCGCGCAACCGAGCTTCCATCTTCTCCCAACCAGCGCGCAGCCTGTGTATCTCTTCTTCTCGCGACTCGACTTCGTCCACTGACACAAAGTTGGGATTCGTGAGTAGGTTCTTCAGATTGTCCAATACAGTGTCTGTGTCGCTGGCGAGAGTCTCGTAGCTGGTGGGTAGGGCGTGCATCATGTCCTGTTGCACATCATCGTCATCTTCGCCGATTACTGAAAGCCCATCTGCATCTTCCTGAGCGTTGATCTCTGGCATGCCCTGCAATTCTCTCAATGTCACAAGCGTGCTTCTGACGAGCCCAATCAAGCTGTCGTTCTCGTCGCTTAAACTCTGGCTCAGCTGCGTCAGGAACTCGGTCGTCTCTTGCTTAAGGCTGTAACTAGGATCCTCGAGGTCAGGTCCATCGTCTCGTATGGTGTTTGTCGAGCCGCCAAGGCCTACAACACCAGGATTGATTGTAATGCTTGCGCCAACGAGCCCTGTCTTGTTGCCACGCTGCTGAGTTGTCAAGTGACTTTTCAGGCGCTGGATCTGCACATCGCGTTTCCGTACGTCATTTGCGCAGCTCGTGCGCACCTGCTGTACGGTTGTTTTGAGGCGTAGCATCTCCTCGCGCAGCTTGCGTGCTGAAGATTCGGCGGTTCGTAAAGCGGCACGGGCGGCATGCTCCTGCGATTGGGCAAGCGAGAGTTGTCGCGTAAGGTCTGCATTGCGCGTCTGCAGCTTTTCGAGCGATATCAATTGACGCGACTGTTCTGAGCGCAGGTTGCGCACTGTCTCTGCAACAGATTCCCGGTATTCTTGGTCGCGCTAGAACACAGTCAGTGTGAAAACATTAGGTGCTCACTTTTCCATCATACATCACGCTTCAGGATCAGATCGTGAACGAGGTTGATGATCTGCGCCATTGTGGCCTCCTTGCCGCCTTCTGCCCGCGATGGGTGCGCAAACTCGATGCCTTTTCCATCGCGCAGCAATCCACGAGCAAGCAGTAAGTTGTTGATGTATGTCGCCGCAGTTTTGAGATTGTACGACTCCATGGTGGCCGTGGTAAGTCAATGCCGTGCACGATGATGGTGGTGAGGCCTCCATGTGGTGTTTACAAACACGCGGTCGTCGTTGCCGAATTCACACGCACGGACCGTTGACGCAACCCAACGGACCCTATCACAATCTAGTGTAATGCCGTCTGCGTCTGCGTACTGAAGAGCATCTTCTCAAGTTCCCCATCTCCTGGTGGTGGATACCTTCGACATCTTCCACCCACTGATGATTTTCCTGCAGCACATAGATACTATTCAAAATTTTGACTTTTTTTCGCATCACCTCATCCAATATTTCGTCTCGTCTCGGCGGTCATGCCATTTCTTTCCAACTATCATCTAAATAAGATTCAAGACCCCACAAGGATTGCGCGTGCCGCCATCCTACATGCACTATCATACAGGACCCTCGCTTTCACATTCCTGGATGTGGGCTAGTCTCTGCCTATCTCGAAGGGCGGAACACGTACCGAGGCCACATGCATACCAGAACACCAACGCTGCTCGCATTCGCATCCATGGTAGGCTCAAGTGTCGGTACTTGTCCGGAGAATAGACATGTTGTAACTCAACGGAGCAATCGAAGCGAACTAAAGCTCCGAAGACGTGGTTCAAGTGGTTGAGCATGAACTCGATACAGCAAATCTTTTGTCACATCGCTTGTACTTGACCCTACGCAGCTCATACACCGAGGCTGTTCTTAGAAACCCCTGGCGCTGCCCCGTTTATCTGGAGATGTATATCAATATGCCAGCACTCTCGGAAAGGATGCTGTGCTCGTCGTCGTGGATTTCGTCTTGATCGCCCATCAGCCATACATCATGGAGACTACCGTGCGTCTCACTCTTGCGACTCTTTTGCTTGGTGCTCAGCTTTCACTTGCTGCCCCTACTCAAGCTACTACTCAAGCATGTTCCGAGCTCAAGGGTACCCTTCCCGGAAAGGTCCTGACTCCAAATCTTCTTGCTCTGGAGTACGAGCATGAGACGCAGCAATACTGGTCTACTACTTTGCGCTCTGTCGACCCGGCCTGCATAGTACAGCCTGCTTCCGCTGAAGATGTCTCTGCTGTTGTTAAAGTTCTCAACAAGTACCCCAGCGTCAAGTTTGCTGTACGCAGTGGCGGGCATGACCCTAATGTCGAACATTCCACGGTTCAAGATGGCGTCCAGATCGTCATGACTGACATGGCCGGTGCTACCTACGATGCGGACAAAGATCTTGCCTATGTTAAGCCAGGAGGTGAATGGAATGATGTAATCAGCGATCTCGGACCTAGTGGTGTGGCAGTCGTTGGCGGACGCTTGGGTAAGCATGGCTCTTTACCTGGCTAACCTGAATATACAATTGACCTGAATATACAATTGACATGTGAACAGGAATTGTTGGTGTTGGAGGTCTTCTCTTGCAGGGCGGTATCTCATTCCTCAGTGCACAAGAAGGTCTCGCCGCCGATAGTATCGTCGGCTGGGAGACAGTCATGGCCAACGGATCCATTGTCAATGTCGACGCTGCGAGCAACCCTGACCTTGCACGGGCTATGAGGGGAAGTGGTAGCCAGTTTGGTATCGTCACCAAATACACGATTAAGCCTCACCCTATCGGCGAAGTCTATGGTGGCTCTTGTATATACGGAGAAGACCAGGATGACAAGCTCTACGCTGCGCTTCACAACTTCGTTGCCAACGGTGCCCAGGATCCCAAGGCCGCGATCATCTTCTCTCAGCTTGTCGCCGTTGGTGGTCTGAAAACTAACATCATCTATACCTTCTATGACGGATCCACGCCACCTACCACCGGTCCTCTCGCGGACTTCCTGAAGATTCCCGGTCTCATATGCGACCCCAAGAAGCGAAGTTATGCTGATCTGGTTAGCCCAACCCAATCCAATACAACACATTCACAACATGCACTGACATTCATTCTCCAGCTCAAGACAAACGGCGAACCCGCACGCTTTCTAAACGCTCGCGTCTCATTCAGAGTAAGCCATCCTTCTCTATATAGTTCCAAGCCACCTCACTCACAACACTCAGACCTACACCATCCCCTACATCCCCACGCGCCCCCAAATGTACGCCGAAATCCGCGACAAACTCGCCAACATCACGGCCCCCTTCCTCACTGCACTGCGCCCCACCAGCCAATTCACCGTCGACTTCCAGCCTCTCCCGCACCAGATTGGCAAAATATCCGCATCCAAGGGCGGCAATGCAATGGGCCTCACTGCCTCTGACCCGGACCGTCTAATCCTCGAGATCCAGGGCTCGTGGGTGCTGGCGAGCGATGATGCGCAGGCGTATGGTTTGAGCAGGCAGTTGACTGAGTGGCTGGATGTGCAGGTGCCGAAGTGGTTGGACGAGGCGGGGATGGATGGCGGTATGTACCTGCCGCTGTTTATGAATGATGCGGCGGGGGATCAAGATGTGACGGGGAGTTATAGGGATGTGGAGATGTTTAGGAAGTTGCAGAAGAGTGTGGATCCGAAGGGGCTGTGGAGTACGAGGGGTGGAGGGTGGAAGTACTGAGTGTGTGGAAGGGCAGGATCTGAGTGAGGAGCAGATGACAATGTGTTTACTTTTGGCTACGAATGACGACCATTTTCCAAGCCCTTGCTGTTATGTTTTACATCAAATCGAACACCAGTTCAGTGTCGCTCTCAGAACTTCAACACCCAAACATCCCCCAACCGCTCGTTATCCTCCCCTAACCCTCCATGCACAATCACGCTATCGTTCCCCATTCCCTCTCCCTTCACTACATCAGCGTCAAACCATCCTCTTGGCGCCGGCTTCCCCTCTCCTCCATCCTGCGGCTCCAACCTCGTCCACCACTGTTCCGCAATATCGTAGATCCAGACATCGCTCAGCATCTTTCCAGCCCCCGCATGGCCAAGCGAGCTCGGGTCCCGCTCCCCAAACAGCGTGAGCAGCTTATCTTTACGCCCAAGACGCACAGGGAGCAACGTGCACACGCTTCGCGGCTCGGGACCATCAGTGCCGTCAGGCTTGAAAGTCTGGGTGCTCCACTCTTTCGTCTCGGTATCGAATACGTCAATACTACCGCCCTGCTCTGTCTGTCCATCAAAGCCATTCATGCGGTACAGCTTCCCCTTGCTGAAAGCAATACTAGTCCCGCCACGCTGAGGCGCAGGGGCATCAGGAAGTTGCGTCCAAGTCCTTTTCTTGACATCGAAAGCCCAGAGGTCAGACAGCCGTCCTGAGGCCGGGCAGCCGGCGTGGATGTACAGGGTTGAGGAGCCGTCGGAGCACGAGGTGTGGTAGCTTCGTGCTGGGGGGATGGGGGAGGATGATGAAGAAGGCGTGAGAGAGTCCCAGGTGGAGGTTGACGGTGTGTATCTCCATATACGGCCGGATTCTTCTATGGGGGACATGTCGGTGCCGCCACGGCCGGAGAAGAGGTAGAAGGCATTGTTGATGATGGCGGATGCGGTGCCGACACGGGGTGAGGGTGCGTTGGCTGGGCTTCTTGTCTCGTGAGGCTGGGTATCTGTGATTGTTAGACTTCACACTTCGAGAGTCATGTGTATCGTGAGCTGGTGTGTATTGCTTCCTTGTCCAGTGTTGCTAGAGTACCTTGATGGCCTAGCAATGGAGGGGTAGGATTTCCACTCACCAGAATTGAGGGCGACAACATCGACTTTATCGTCTACAGGCTGACGAGGTTGCACTTCACCACCAAAAACGCACACGTGATTGTCAACAACTGACACGATTTGTGAGGAACGTTTGAGGCGGTCGTTCTGGGCGAGGCGTTGCCAGGTGCCTTTAAGCGTGTTGATGGGCATTGAGACAGGCATTGTGTTGTGGTTGATAGATGTCAAGAATCAGTGACCACGGTCAAGTCACCGAGAACAGTACAGATATATGAGTAAAAACGTTCCAGAGCAATTGCGTCATCCTCCTACATTCGAAACAGTGAAATGTCTCCTACGCTCCTGCCCACCACGGACACGCTCCGCGACACGCTAACCACCCAAAACAGCTAGTACCCGCGGTCTTTCCCCGTCATAGCTCCGCGATTCCTCAAAAGTTCGCGCCTAGTTAACTAATAAACTATCCACACCGCGACGTAAACGCGACGATGCGGCTCCGCCTCACAATCGCGCGCAACGGCCTGCCTGCCGCGAACATCCTCTGGAGTACGCCCGAGACGAACAGCTCGAGCGCATACACCATCACGCGCCTCCTCGAGGATGTCAATCTGATTGTGCCGCTCGAGGCAGAGCACTGGGGACTTGAGCACTATGTTGTCGAGGTTGGCGGGTTCGAGTGCTTACACTTTATGCCCGTGGGGCAGGCGCTGAAAGAGGATGATCACGTGTCGTACGTTCCTTCTTCTTGTCGAGCATTATGACGCTGTTTTCTGACTATTTGCAGCATTCGACCTCTTATGCGCGCCGAAGTCCGTGCCAGGACGCTCATGGGTCGCCACCAAATTAGCGATGGCGGACAGCATCTTGTCGACGGTGTGCCGTTTGGGAGACCGTATCTGAGGCAACCGAACCGCCCGGCTGTTAGAATTCCACCGCGTAAACGCCAGAGGCTGGAGGAGATTATTGATGACGGCGAGGTGCAGCTGTTGATGGATAGTCAGTGGGCTGGAGAACGAGAGAGATCTGCAAATGCTGATGTGGAGACTGGATCAGACGTACGCTCTGAGGGGAGTGTAGAGAAGAGAGTGCACTTCAAGCAGCCAGAAGTGGACATGGACGAAGACAGTGACGACGAAGACGACGACGACTTTGCGCCTGGGGGTGAAGGTGATGTTGACGTTGAGAATTCAGAAGACTCAACCTCAGACTCAGATTCAGACTCAGACTCGTCGAGTGCTTCGAATATCATCTCATCAGATTCGGACTCGGATTCAGACTCGGACGACTCCTCGAGTGATTCAGACAGCGACAGCGACAGCGACAGCGACAGTGACGCCGCACCCGATGTGCAGTCCTCGAAAGGGCCCGTTTCCAAGACTACCATTACTACAATAACAACCCTCACCCCCGTGCTATCAGCGCCAGGAGAAGGCAAGAGATCAACACAATCTCGAAATGCGCGCCGAACCAAGTCGAACCGTCTCAAGTACTTGAAAGAAGCGGGAAAGTTGCACAAGGACGCGGCTTTGAAGGATCTGGAAAGATACGAAGAGGAGACCAGGCATCAGCAAGAGAGTGCACAGTCGGAGCAACGGCAAGCGTTTGCACACCCTTCTGGGAAGAGAAAGCGGATAGAAGATGAAGACCCTACACAAACCGCTGATGAGGAGCTGACAGAGCTGGAGAAGCGAAAACAAGAGTTGATGGCTCGGTTTGGGCAAGAGCCTTCGGATAATACCTTAGAAGCTGGTAGTCCAGCTCCAGCAGAGACTGTTCAGCTCATCTCAGCGTCACCTCAACAACCTACGGACCAAACAGCCACTACACCAGACAAAGGGACTCCGGAGCGCAGGCGCCTACGACCCAATGTCTCAGCGATCGGCCGCATGCTTGCCCCCCTAGCTCGACAAGCCAAGGCTACTGTCAAGAAGCCTGTCAAAACCAAAGAACCTACCCCTGAACCCGAGGGCTCAACCGACCCAGACTTCTGGAAGTCAAGGATTAACCTCTCCGCTTTCGAATGCTGGGAAGAAGAGTACGAATTGACTGCCCCTCCGTTCCCGTTCCAGCAGCATTGGGATCCAGTTAGCAAAACCATGCGCGACAATGCAAAGCGCAAGAAGGGAAAGAAAGGTAACAGAAAGCCACCACCTATGCAAGAGCCCGAAGAAGAGTCAGAGGAAGAAAAGATCTTCCTAAACTACGATGAAACGCCTGATGGCGAGAACCCAGACACCTCGACCCACGCAGCCATCGAAGATCAACTACGCCAGGACGTCGCAACAGCCTCACAAGAGCAATCCGACATCCCCCCACTGCCCCAAGACCTAAACACACTCCCAGATCTCACACCCGCCGACATCAAAGCCGGCGCGATCCTTGCCTGCAAGTTCTTCGGCGTCAACCCCATCACCGTCACACCTGAGATCAGCGCCTTCAAAACCGCCACCGTGGAGCGCGAGGGCGACTCTGGAGGCGGTGCAGGCACCATTCGGCTGAGAATCGCAGAGCGCGACATGTCCAAGAAGCAGAAGAAGTTTGACGGAAAGGGCAATAGGATATACGACGCTGCAGATGGGTTTTTCATGGACGACGAAGATGAAAGTCTCTGGGACGGCGTGTTCGGCGAGCTGTTAGAAGCGAAGTTGTTGAAAGCTGCGTAGGCAGGCATGGCGTACGAAGAACAACACTGTATAGTAATATGATACCCTTTCAACCATACCATCTCCCCCCTCTCTCCATCATGCTTCATACACGAACGTACTCCCACACATGGACTTATGAGCCTCCCTCGCACATGCCGATATCCGCCCCCGTACCTGACCCCACCACACGTCATGCTGCCCCTCCATGCGCCTCACCACAACCCTGATCGTCAGCCCCTCAACGGCCTTTCCGCCACTTTTCCTTACACCATGATCTAATTCAACATGAAATGCTCACACCACCTGCTGCGCGTGTGTACGTACAAAATGACTACACTGCAAACTGCACTGCACATGCACATGCACTCTGCTGCGCTGCGCGACTGCGGCGCAGCAGCGGGGAGTATCCACAACGGCAGTTGTAATCTCGGGGTCCTCGTTTCACTACTTAGTATCACCGCACAATCAACTACCCCGGTTGCGCCGAGGAGCCTTCGAAGGAACGAAACGGGGGCAGCGGCGGGGTGGATAATACCCAAGTCAAAGTTGCGAAGTTGCTCCGTTCCTTGGCCGCCTTGTCTTAGCTCCTGTGCGCAACTGCCGAGTGGGGGTGCTCGGTTTGGTTTGGGATTAGCTGGGCAACGGTGGCTATGGGACTGGTTTGGATTGGACTGGAGGGAGGAGGGATGGATGGGTTTAAAGGATGGGGTGGTGCCCGTGTTTTTCGTGGTTGTACGCGTTTGGATCCTTTGATTGTTTGATTGTAAGTTTGCTGTTTGGTTTTTGGAGCGGGCGGTGGTGTGAGGTTAGGGGATGGCTATCGTGCTTTTATGGAGGTGTCTGTATAGTAATTTGATTGAGCGATTGATTGGATATGTGTTAATGGGATCTGCAGCAGCACAAACATACACACAATGCCTCTCCCCTACGGCGTCTACCGCGCCGACCACGTCGGCTCGTTCCTGCGCCCCGCGTCTGTCCTCGAAGCGCGCACAAAGGCCGCCAACAACGAGATCTCGGCTTCGGAGCTGCGCAAGATTGAAGACGAAGCTGTTGCTAAGGTCGCAGCGAAGCAGATTGAGAATGGTCTGCGCTCAGTCACAGATGGAGAGTTCCGCCGCGCATACTTCCACCTTGACTTCCTCAAGCACCTGGCTGGTATTGAGGAGAAGGGCCAGGTTGGAAACATCAGGCACAAGGACGGCTTCTCGCCGCCAACGCTGGTCGTAAAGGGCAAGTTGGGCCACCCAGAGGCTATCCAAGTCGACGACTTCAACTTCCTTGAACAAGCAATCAAGCAGTCCAACAGCCCCGCCACAACAAAAGTATGCATCCCCTCACCCACAATGGTGCACTTCCGCGGCGGCCGCGCCTCCATCGATATCTCTGCGTACCCGGATCTGGACGTCTTCTTCGAGGACCTCGCGACCGTGTACCAGCAGGAGCTCGACTCGCTCTACAAAGCCGGTTGCCGCTTTGTCCAGCTCGACGACACAAACCTCGCATACCTGTGCGACCCAGATATGCGCAAGGCGGCCGAGACAGAGCGAAATGAGGATCTCTCGACGCTGCCGCGCAAGTACGCCGAGCTGATCAACAAGGCGATTTCCAAGCGCCCGAGCGATATGAAGATTGGTATTCATCTGTGCAGGGGCAACTACCGATCCAAGTGGTTCGCGAGTGGAGGCTACGAGCCCGTTGCTGAGGTGCTCTTCAAGGAGTTGAACGTCGATGCGTACTTCCTCGAGTACGATGATGCGAGGTCCGGCGACTTCTCGCCGCTGCGTCACCTGCCTGAGCACAAGGTTGTCGTGCTGGGTGTGATGAGCTCGAAGAAGAACGAGTTGGACGATAAGGAGGAGATTGTGAGGAGGTTGAAGGAGGCCGCGTCGGTGGCGCCCAAGGGCCTCGACCAGCTGTGTTTGAGCCACCAGTGTGGGTTCAGTTCGACGGCCGAGGGTAACGAGTTGACAGAGGAGGAGCAGTGGGCCAAGGTTCGATTGGAGGTCGAGATCGCCAAGGAGCTTTGGGGCGAGGACCTCAGTCAGTAGAGTATCGTGAAAAAGGTCTTGGTGAGGAGTTGTGGCGTCCGAAAAGAACAGGAAGACGATGTAGATTATGATCCGGGAGAAGAGGATCGACGAAGTCATGTCTCAACGACTGATGTGTATACGTAGCATATACCCGAATTGAATGGTTCAACCCTCAGACTGATTCTTTACTACACAGCTCTTCTCTTCCTCGTAAACCTGATAGTTCTCACAACAAAATCCGTACTCTGAGCATACCAAAAACTAGTGTGATAATTCACATCCTTTAGAAGCTCCTTGCTCCAACTCGCCTTTTCGATCTTGCCATCCCATACAAGTTCGAAGGGGGTATCTGCAATGGGAAACCGCCAGGTCTTTGCACACTCGGTGACCTTCTCTAACTGCGCACTCTTTTGCGTGAACGTTTCCAGGACCAGCTCCAGACACTTGAGGTCGGGTAGCTTGCTGATAATGTGAGCCCAACCAGATGATTCATGATTCGGAGAATCTGGTACATTCGGATGTTTACCGATACGTCTCTGATGAGCCAGCTCCTGCATACGCTTCATCGTCGCTCGCCCGCGCTCACTACCTCCACCGACACTAGGGTCAAGACCTAGTTGCTCCGTCGGATCTGTACTGTCGAAGCTGCTGGTCCAGGTGCACCAGCTTTCGCGTGGTATGCGTAGTGTTAAGTGAAAGAGTGGACGGGCCCTCACAATACGCATTGCGGAGGCAGGAGGTACATGACTCCTGGTCAGGCGCGTTAGACCAAGTGCTGTGTTAAGAAGAACCAGATCTTCTTTAGTGTTCGCAGGAATTAGTCTATAACCCCAGGATTGATAACTTTCTCTGTTTGCTCTCTCGAGGCCATCGAACTCAGGCGCCACACAAACGCCCTGGTGTCTGGCTTGCGGGCACCATTTGACAGGTTCAAGGAGAAACTTATACAGCCAGTCTCCTTCCAAGCCTAGCTGCTGGAGACTGATGTCAAGGGCTTGGATGTTCGCAAATTGCCATGGAAGCAACACTGCAGTCTCAAAGTGGCCCAGCCATTTCGAGTTCATGGTTCTCACTGGATTCAGACGAATGGGGAGGGTGTATGTCTCGAGATAGATGGCTCGACAGGTCAGGAGTAGGTTTGTTGCGACATCCGTTGGCCTCTCAAATCGTCGAGGTTTCGGCATCAGTGTTCTTGGGGCCTCCTCATCCTGGCTCCCCGGGCCCGATAAGCAGTCAGTGAGCGCGAACTCGAAGATGAGGTCTCGTATCTCCTTTGGAATCATTGTATAAAAGGGGCTTTCTGATTGTGCTGTCACAGATTTGATTTCGATGTTCCAGGCAAGAGGTTCGATACAGTGACTAATAGCGCAGGACGATCGATCTTTACGTGCAGTAGCGTTCGCTGTGCAGCTGCAGTTGTACAGCGAAGTCTAAACTGATGAGCTTTAGGTAGTGTGATATGGCAGTAGGCTCAGGCAGACCGGTAGGTTCAACAGAGCTTCGTCAAGCTCATGCTGTTGCTGCGTAGTTCGAGGTGGAGAAAAGTGGCTGTACTGAGTGCTGGATTTGGTCTTAGCCATATTGGCGGATGTTTCGATATGTATTCGAGGAGAAGACTGTTTCGTGTGTACTGATTTTGGTACCCGAAGGTGCGTAGAGGTTGGATGATATGCGCTGTTTGAGTGGACCGTGCACAGCGTGGTTGCCTGAACACTGATGCCTGATGAAGGCTGAAGCATAGGATCCTTTTTTATCTCAAACTATGATACCAATAATTGTTCGCACTTCGGTTCTGCACTGTGCACCAAATATTATAGAAAAGTCGTATCCAGCTTTCGTTTCGTCAAAGCATCTAGAAACTAACAACGATTGACTGGTATCATTGGTCTCCACTTCTCTGTCACTTCTGCCAAAGTGTACTCCCCTCCCACATTTCCAGGGAACACAACATAAGGCAGACCAGGCCATTTGCTCGATGGTTCGTCGCACCGCCAGAGGGGTACGCCCGGTGCTGCTTGCCCAACTATGGTAGCTTTCTTCATTTTCAAGCCTTTAGTTGCCATATCACTACTAGTTATACCACCCTTTGCGATCAGATATCTTGGCTTAACCTGTAGTTGCTCTAAGAAAGTGACGAGAGCAGCTGCCACTACAGAACCAATATCCAGTGAATCTCGCTCGTCCGCTCCTGTGACCAGGTCTCTCGATGTCATGATCAAAACATCCCTTGGCTGTTGTAACGCAGTCGTAGCAATCCCTAGAGCATGGCGAAGCTCTTGTGCGCGTGAAGCATCACTCTCTAGAAGTTTCTTCACACTCAGCTCTACGGTAGTCAACTTTTCTCCGGCTACGTCGATCAGAGCCTTCAGCTGAGTCGTGGTCTTTGGTACGTATGAGCCAGCAATGATGAGGCCACCAGATGCGGAGCTGAGTTGAAGCTTTCTAGCAGTGATGGGTGGAATGGGAGAGATACCCAAGCGAGCTGAGACAAAAGCCGCCGCAGAGCGGAAAAGGAACTTCTTGCCCTGAGCGGATGCCTTTA
This sequence comes from Neodidymelliopsis sp. IMI 364377, assembly GCA_027946375.1. Lineage (NCBI taxonomy): Eukaryota > Fungi > Ascomycota > Dothideomycetes > Pleosporales > Didymellaceae > Neodidymelliopsis > Neodidymelliopsis sp. IMI 364377. Next base: position 16,753 of record JAPEUT010000058.1, on the reverse strand, counting down.
GGATTCCCAAGACTACCACGTCCATATCCTCTTCTGCAGCTGCGTTGACAAAGAACACAGTTCCCTTAGGCGCGTCTTGCAAGAGTTCGCTCACTCTTTCAGGCCCGCCTTGTCGTATGTCATTCAAGCTCAAACCACGCACGCGATCCCGTGAGATTGCCCCTTTACTCTTTTCAATAACCCAATCTATCATGTGGCTACTCTTAAATCCGAACGTCGCATCTCTAGCAAATGGCGTCTCTCCGGCTGGAACCAGGACATCGCCTTCGGCAACATAGTGAATATCATTGATTGTATATCGGCCGCCCTGGAGGAAAAATGGGGCGAGAATCCATGCATCGCTTGTCCCAAGAGCTTCTTCGACCGCCTCAGATTCAAGAGGAAAGTGCCCTCTTAGCGTTGAATCTCCACGAAGGACAACTTCAATCTTTTTTCCTGCTTGAGCTGCAGCTTCCTTGAGGTTTTGACAAATCTCGATAGTGAGTTCTCGCGCAGCGGGTGGGTGCAGTGCGCGTGAATTGGTGAGAATGAAGAAACCGCTGCCTGGTGCTGTAGCCTCAAGTTCAGCGGTGAGCACAGGAGCACTCCAGGTCGTAAGTACATGGATATCGTGACAAGTTTGAGTGCCAGTCGGGTCGTCGTCCAGCGCGACCAGAATTGGAATATTCGAGTTCGTTTGAATGGCCTTCCGCGTCTGCGATCGAAGCTCAGTCGATGTCGAGGTGAGCGGTGGGAGGGACTCGAGTGTCTCTTTCAGCAAGATTGATGTAGCGTCCGCCATTGCCAATAAGTAATGATGTACAGTGTTGAATGTGAACTCTCTTCACTGTAGTATGTCGACAGCAACGTTGTACCCAATGTGGGGTTAACCGCTTCCATGTGGGGTATCGGACTTCTAGCCGATCGTACCCCTCTTCTGAAAAGCTTTAGTCGTTCATCATTACTCTTGAACAGTGGCTGTGTAATCCACATTTTTGAATCCCAGACATGGTAGAAGATAGTCGTTTGACACGAACCTTTCGATCCATCCCCAGTGAAGCGAAGTGACTTAGAAACTGAATCCAGTAAAGTCTAGGTCAATTGTTCCGGTGTCGAAGTTCAGGAACGAGGATGTTCCTAGATTGTAAGCGTCGTCGAAGCTACCGAAAAGATTATCGCCATATGAGCCTCCATTCAATGGAGTATTTAGTTCCGAGCCGTTCGGCACCATAGACTGGCTAGTTTCGGTTGGAAGACTACCAAACAGTCTGGCAGCGGGGCTTCCACCTTTCTTAACAATCATCTTCTCTAGTCCCTCAGCCATCAGGTGAACGAGATGCCACTTGCCAACAGCAGTTGATCGAAATTGCTGTACTGCTTTTGTGGTCATGTCGAACACCATAGTATCTGCAATATACTGCCCACTGTACTGTGAGGCAATATTCAACAGGAATGCGCATGCAAAGGCAATCATGGAGTGAATGTAGTGTGGAATTCCTACAAGTCCTTCCTGGATATCGTAGTCCGTCAGAACCATTTCGATAGTCTCTGTGGCAGCGGTGACAGCCGCTACCGCACTCTCCTGGAAGTGTGCGGGTACAGGACCGCCTTTGAGTCCTCGGAAGACATGAGAGTGAAGATGCAGTTTTGCGAGGTGGTGGTGAATTATCACGCCCTTCGTTGGGAAGCCGCCAATGAACTGATGGATTTCTAGTTGAGTCAGCGTCGTATTCGGTAAGAAGAGAAGGCTGCCGGTATGTCTTACTCAAGAGCTCCGTAGACCAGAAGCCCATCCAGTGATCTATCTGACGACTGAAGCTTGTCAATTGTGCAGCAAACGCCTTTGGTATGGGCTCGCCTGTGTCAGGGCCAAATAACTCCCTTGCATTGCCCATGATGATTAAGAGAGCCATTTGACTGACAAGTCGCTTGTCTGCCTCAGTGAAAGCCGAAGTTCTCATAAGCGCTTCCCATCCAGATATGGAAATGTCATCCTTAACAATCGAAGGACGACCGTAGAGGATGGAGAGGTGACGGTCACAGATGTATAAGACATACCATATACGAATGCATTCCATGGCGTCCTCGTCCCCGTTGGCAAGGACACGCTGATAACTGCTGCTAAGGTTGATCTCCATAGCCCGTCGGATTGCATGTCCACTGATCATCCAGGAAAGGTCGTGAAGCCAATATGATGCTATGCAAAGAGCGCGCATACGGTCCCGATCAATGCGGCGGTCGAACATCGATATCGACATCAGGCGACGAAACTCTCGGCTACAAGATTTGTAGAGATGGTTACTCTGTGGATCGTGTAGTGCCGCGACTGTGCAAATTGTAATAGTAAGAATGGTGGAGCCACGACGTAGACCGTCCAAGTCTCGGTATTTGGCACTCCCAATCTTGTACATGAAGTGATCAATGCGACTCAAGAAAAATTTGACAAGACGTTCGGCGTCATCAATGCTGATAACACCGCGTGAGATGAAGTCGTTTACAGGATGGTTTGCTGCAAAGTCTGGCGAAGGCTTGCGTTCCTCACTCGGGTCATCGGATCGCAATGCTCGCAAACGGGTGAGCTGGTACAAGGATTCGATAGGAGCATGGGGAAGCGTATCTTCTTTCGGTGATATCCGAGGTGAGTTGTCGCATGAAGGGACTTCTTCTTCTCGGTCCGCAGCATCGTACTGCTGGATGGGATCCGACTCATCGGCAGCAGATGTACCAGCTTTCAAGGGTGGTAGGGACGGTAGATTCAGCTTAGTCAACACTTGTTGCAGAGACGAGTGAACCAGGCCCAGGTCCCCAACAACTTCGTGCTTCCATCTGTGACGATTAGTGCTCGATCACCCGTATTCCAAGATTTACCCACTGTGAACGTTCTTCGATCAATGTTTGCAAGCTCTTGTTTAGAACGCAAGACAAATTCCGTTCGGCGCAACGTTTACAGGGTGGTCCCTGGCTTTCGTCCATGATGCATTTGATCTGTATGAGATCAGTCAAGCTCAACGAAAGTTGTGCGGATACACGAACCTTCTGTTTTCGGCATGCTGCGCAAGCTTTCACCTTGCGCGAGATCGCTGGGGTAGTCGCTTCGGCAGTTGTGTCCGCAGGTCGTGGACGTGAAGCTGTTGGAGACGTTGAGGTGCCTCCATTTTCGGTGGCCTGCGACCAAGTTCTTTTAGATGGCATCGATAATGTATAGCACGCAGCTCGACACGTCTATAGCAAAGTGGACGGTTATGGAGACGCACTGTTCTCATCGCAGCGGACGTTTGCTGAGTCAGATCTGAAGATGGCTTGTCGCAGGTCTGGAGTCCGAGAGGTGTGGAGATACGATTATTGAATATCGCAATCGCTGATTGGTCAACGTCAGCGTCCTAATGTTCTGACACTTCCTTGGTCCTTCAATGTGGCTGAAGATCTTCAAAAGTGCTTGAATCCCATTCACGACAAGTAGTGTGATTCATCAGAGCGGATGCACCTCCTGGACGTATGCGACCTCAAGGAAGTCAGACGCCGAATCACGTGCTGATTCATACTAACCACCTACAGCTGAGGAACTACCCGGGCAATCGCCATGCAGCACACTTTCAACGCTCTCACATCCAAGCTCTTGTATAGGCGACATGAGGTCAACGATATCCGGGAAGCTATTGACGTAGGTAGGCACCTATGTGTTCGTAAGGCGTCCCACATCCCAATCAAAGCCTCTTAAATCGTCACCTTCAACCTCCGCCATCCCCACAGCCACGCGCTGAAGGCATAGACCCTGTCAACGCGCTAACATCTGTGCGCCATCTCCGAACTTTCTTCTCTGAATGTTTTCTCATCTCAAATGGTCGCAGTCAGTGTCATTTTAGCCATCGGCTCGTTGTGACGCAATATCTCGAGTCTTGGTTCCTATCCTGTACTGTCCCGCATCTCAAATTACAACTCCTTGATCCCAGTACCGTTTGAGTCATTGCTATTCGTGCGTTTGCACTGTTTCCTAGATGCTGATTTGTTTGGCCATAACATGTCGCAACAACCGTGGTCGGGCTGGACTCGGCAGTCATACCATGAGTCTGGACCAGACAATCGTTTGTCACAGTACTTCCAACCCTCAAATCAACATCCTGGACCATATGCAACTCCTACAACTCAATATATGCAGCCATTTTATGGAACGATTGGACCCGCGCCTATCATTGCTGAACTTCCAGCTCCCCTACCACCAGCACCACCAACATCGACGTCAGAGCAGCAACTGACGAACGACGAACAGCTTGCGCGAAAGTTGTCAGCGCCAGACAAGCAGTTGACGGATGACGAAGAACTTGCTCGACAACTGCAAGAGCTAGAAGTACATGAAGCAAGGAGCAGGTCCAATAGCAACGTGAGCCAGCAGCAGCGCCCTCTCAGCATGGCCTTACCAAGCCCGCAATATATGCCGTCGCTAGCACAGCAACGTTCTTCGACCTCGTTGCGGCCGCACTCTCAAAGTATACCCAGTCCCATTCGATATGGCCCAGGGTTGTCGCATGAACACTCCATGCAATCGATACGGCCACACTCCCAAAGCCTGTCCGTTGATGTACCCTGGGGTCCAGGTTCATTTGGCCCACCACCTCAAACACAGTCGGTATACAGTCTGTTGCCGGAAGTCGTTCCAAGCCATACATCTGGATCGCCTTCAGCTCGGCCATCGCAAATTGTCATGAGCGACTTGCCAGAAGTCGTCACTGACAATTCACCGCCAGTAGTTCAGTCGCTGTCCGACCCAGTGTCGTTGGCAGCTTACCTGGAAGATAATCACAAAGTGCCATACCCACCTCAATGGAGACTCCATCCGGTGGTCAAAACATATCACGCTCAAGCAAAAAGTACACCGAAGAGCGATTGGTTGAATACACCAGAGTCGTCAGCATGGTCAACCGTTAGACGTTCGAAAGTTTCCTCAAACTCTGTACCTGCATCGTACACCTTCGCCTTCAAGACAAAAGGTGGCAGCTATCGTGATCCGCGGTTCTCGTGGGTTATGCACAGTAACGAACGAGAGCTAAAGAGCAAGAAGCGACGGCCAGTATGGACATATGACTTGCGTTTGGATCTGAACAATGGCAGGCGGAAGTCAGAGATACTGAGCCACGGTGGAAAGACGAGTATACTCACCACCTATGTTCATGCACTGAACTATGACTCTTTACGATTCATTGGCAACGATGGAAAAGCGTACATCTGGGTGAGCCACATTCCATTGAGCTCCGCCAAAGGCGGGCGTTATGACATCCTGCGTCATGCTCTTTTTGTCGCTACAGGCAGCATTCCGGATCCATTGTTTGGCGACATCGTGGCAGACCACACATACTGGGATGGGTATGTTGATGAGTCCGAGATCCACAAGGCAACCACTTGCGACGAGTGCGATACAAAGCCGATTGTGGGCCAACGGTGGAGATGCAAAACATGTTTCGAACACAACATCTGCGGCTTATGCCGAAGTTCTGGCGTCAGGAGATCATTCCAACCAGCATGCAGTTTCTCTCTTACTTGCGTTCCTGACGAGACGCTGTGCATTCGTTCGACAACCGTGGACCCAGCACTCGTGATATCCTCACTACAAGTGCTGAAGGATTGGCAGAAGCACGAGCTTAGATGCCAGAAAGGTAAGGATCCACAGGGTTTCATGGAAAGTGAAGAGGCGGCAAGAGGGAAGACCTTGGGAAGGTTGAGTTACTGGAGAGGCAGTGACATGAAGAAGCATGCTGCAAGAGAGCGAGTTCTTTCAAGGGAAAAGTGCGCAGAGACTATGGCAAATCCCAACGAGATAGCAACCGCCTTGGGTAATCTGGCAGATGCAGGACTTGCTATGGCTGCGCATGGCAGTGGTCAGCACAGTGGTAGTGGACATCATGGTGGTGGAACCCACAGTTGGTCAGGCGGCGATGGTGGCGGCGGTGGTGATGGCGGTGGAGGTGGCTGAACAGCTATATTGGTGAATCACAAATCTATTGACAAACTTGATAAAAATGTTCATTGTTATTCTGACTTCCTGTGCTAAAGAGTTGAAGTAGACACGACCACAAGCGTACGCGCGTACACGAGTCAGGTTCAGGAGGAGCTCGGGCGGCATTGTGTCATCACGGACTTTTGTGGACAGCTGAAGGAGGTGCAACAACACTCTCTTATCCACAAATCTCAGAATACAGCTATTCACTCGCCGTGTATAGTTTCTGAGTAGACCAGGTACTGTCTCAAATAAGTACAGCGCCAGGTCACGCCCACGACCGCCATGTCGACGCCCTCAGAGCCCCCACCACCTTACGAAGATGCGGCGAAAGTGCCTCTTCTATCAGATAGGAAATCGCCAGGCCCACAAGATTCGAAAAGACCACCTCCAGGACCTCCACCTCCTCGAGGCCCTCCGCCGCCGCTCAGCCTGCCCTCATTGAACGAACTGCGACGAAAGCGCGTTATTCTTGCCTCCGCATCCCCTCGACGAAAGCAGCTCCTCGCGCAAATCGGGCTTACCAATGTCGAAATCGTGCCCTCCAAGTTCGCCGAGAATCTAACACACGACCTCGGCGCACTCAACTACGTTCTCGAAACTGCGACTGCCAAAGCGCAAGACGTGTACCGCCGCGAAATCGACAACGCAGACCGAGGTGAACCTGCGCTGTTCATTGCTGCAGACACAATCATCGTTAGCCATGACGGCAGGATATTAGAGAAGCCCAGAGGGGCTGAGCATCATATTTCGATGCTGAAGATGTTGAGAGATCAAGGGGAACACAAAGTCATGACGGCGGTCGTAGTCATGAAGCCTCTAGAGAGTGCGGTGGATCCTGGGTATAGGATGGAGACGCATGTTGAGGAGACAACGGTCAAGTTTGACCCATCAGGTGTGTTACAAATCTGTCTCGCATGGTAGACAATGCTGATATCCTACAGTCACAGATGATCTTATCCTCGCATACGTACGGACGCGCGACGGCAACGACAAGGCTGGCGGTTACGGTATACAAAGTGGTGGTACAATCCTCATTGAACGAATTGAAGGATCGTACGACAATGTTGTTGGACTGCCATTGCGCGCGACGCTGAAGTTGATCGAAAAGGCTATGGAGCCCGAGGAAGAGCTAGACGATGGCATGGACAACATGTTCGTAACGGAGGGAGATTAGAAGATTTCATCAATGTAACTGAGTCTGGAACCATCGCATAAAACGTACTATTCAGCGGTAATACGGAAGTTTGCGTGAATCCATCTTCGATCAGAACTTGATTTGTGCAATTCTGCACAGGTGCATTTTCGGTAAATTGTAGAATTGCACAGTCTAGATCTGGCATCCTTCTCGAATATTCTTGCAGAGCAGATCAACGGCGTTATTACAGCTACCACTGACTCACCTGGCTCCCACGTGCAGCTCTTTCTTGATTATGTCTGTGCATGTGTCTGCTTCTGTCTGCATATTGGCGTGTCTGCCGCCTGTGGTAATTCTGCTCCAAGACATGCATGCCTCAAGATTGGTACTCATACACGTTGAGCGTGTTGGTTTTCCTGTCTAAGCTCGGTCGCCCCTCATTACTAAGGATCCCCCGCCTGCCTCGGCTTTGCAAGATACTGCGGGCAGATCCAATATCTAACCCTAAGCGGTACACCTCCGAACAACTTATCGTCGTCATCCCTTCTGAGGTTTCCAAAAGTCCGTAGAAGTTTCTGCATTGAGCTATATTCCGCTCAACATTTACTCCATAAAGCTGCGGCCGAGGCATACGGGGGACGAAACACACCGCAATGCACGTCTTCTCGGGCAGAACACGGCGAAAGGCACAGCTTGACCCAGCTTTACCCAGCTCGTCCTGCCTCCGCAGCACCATGTCTGGTGCTGGACCCTTCACTATGATGCAATGCTGGTTTGGTTAGGCGTGTGGAGCCCTTATTTATAAGCTGCTACAAACAGTAAGTATATCTAAGTCCCTCGTGGCCCACCTTGCGACATATCTCATCACCTGCTTTCCATTCTTCCACCTACTCTACGATACCCCTCTCTCAACTACACAAACGAAAGCATACACACATTAATACAAGATGGTTCAGAACAAGGGTGTCATCTTCAAGCAGGTCCCCGAGGGCTGGCCGAAGCCTGGTCAGGACATCGCGGTTGAGGCTCGCGAGTTCGACCTCGAGCAGCAGATTCCCGAGGGCGGTCTGATTGTCAAGAACCTCTACGCTTCATTCGACCCCTACCAGCGCGGCCGCATGCGAGCACCTACGAACAAGTCGTACTCGCCTCCCTTCGAGCTCGGCCAGCCCATCACAAATGCCTCCATCTACAAGGTCGTCAAGTCCAACAACTCCAACTTCAAGGAAGGCGAGGTTCTTCACTCCTCGAGCCCCACCCCTTTCGAAGAGTACTCTCTCTTCGATGCCGCGACCGCTAAGACGATCCGCAAGCTCGAGAACCCATACAACCTCGACATCAAGTACTTCCTCGGTCCCCTCGGCATGCCCGGTCTGACCGCCTGGTCTTCCTTCTACGAGATTGGCCAGCCCAAGAAGGGCGAGACAATCTTCATCTCTGCCGCCTCCGGCGCTGTCGGCCAGCTCGTTGGTCAGCTCGCCAAGCACGAGGGCCTCAAGGTCATTGGCAGTGTCGGTGACGACAAGAAGCTCGCCTTCATCAAGGACGAGCTCAAATTCGACGAGGGCTTCAACTACAAGACCGAGAAGCCCGCTGACGCGCTCGCCCGCCTCGCACCCAACGGCATCGACATCTACTACGAGAACGTCGGTGGTGAGCAGCTCGAGGCCGCCATCAACGCCATGAACAACTTTGGCCGCATCGTCGCCTGCGGTATGATCTCGCAATACAACCTCAAGCCCGAGGACAGCTACCCGATCAAGAACCTGATGCAAATTGTTGCCAAGAGGCTGACTATCCGCGGCTTCATCGTCTCGGACGCAAACATGGGCCCCAACCACTACAAGGATCACCAAGAGAAGCTGCAGAAGTGGCTGTCTGAGGGCTCCTTCAAGGCCAAGATCAGCGTCACAGAGGGCATTGACAACGCCGTTGATGGGTTCCTGGGCATGTTGCAGGGTAAGAACTTCGGCAAGGCCGTGTTGCAGATTTCGGATGAGCAGTAGATTTATTAATGATACCACCAAGGCTTGAGGAGCCGTGAATGAATAATCGATGATTTCTAAACACTTCTCGTGGATACATGTCGCTAATGCAGTATGATGTTATGTCGCGATAACACCATTGTCTCATTTGTCATCCCTGATATCGTTCCATGTTGACGCTAGCCCAACTACAACCCTCGACCATAGGTACGACGACTCTTCACACCCTCTGTTTCCTCAAGCAAATCAAACGATGAGGGTTGTCCTTGGCAGCGCGTAGGATCCGCTTACCTGACAAGGCTGAGCAGGCTACAATGCAAGCCATTCGAGCACTGGCAACATCCTCCACCGATCACCCCACTGATTCGAGACAGGCTTCCAGTACCGACAAGACTGAATATGTGTTGCGACCACGTAGTTGATGCTGACTACATGACCTACCGGCTTGGGAGAAATTACCCGCTGGGGTCCCGGGCTAGACTCCATTATCTTAATCTCAGCCTTGCGTGTTGGTTGGAAGCATGATCTTCTGCGCGCCTACTGTATCTTCCAGCCTACCTCTGGTGTTTGAAAACTCCAATTGTCTACCTAACTTCGGAGGTAAGAAGTACAACAAACTGTCTCCATGGGTAGCTGTGCCAGCACTCTCGATTGCTCAGTATGTCACTGGAAGGACAGACATATACGTGCAGCATGTGCGGAAGAGATTGAAGTCAATCCTGACATAGCAGGAATAGGCGTATGGATGTCAACGTTCACCACATCGAACAACGTACTTACGACTTGGACAGGTTATGATCTCGTTCTATTTTAGCGCACTGGTGCTGGTCGGTGTTGTTCTGTGGGGCTATTGGAAGCAGTCATTACCATCCCATCTGCTCAGCCCGGTCGATCACCACTTTTTGAGTTACTTGCGACGGAGAAAATCCTTCACTACACATCGACAGTCAACCTATGAGGTCTCGGCGCGTCAACACAAAACTATCGAGACGGTCACCGGCTTTCTCAAAATCCTCGGAGACCAACAATTAGTCACCGGTCTGGCCGTGCTCATTGCAGGAATTGCCAGTCGCTGCGAGACGTCGATATACGAATTCAACATTGTCACAAATCTCGCCTATTTCGCGATATACAACCAGCTTCTTTCTCTGCACATATTGCGCGAGTACCATCGAAAACACACTTGGATCCGCCTCGGGCGCGTCATCATCACAATCATTTCCTTCGCTCTCTTCTCTTTTGCATACGTCATCAATACGGTCTCTTATCAGAATGATCTTGGCTTCAACCTTCCATTATACCCTGCTCATGCTTTGCAGTGTATATTCATAGCCGCCCGCGATCCAGATCATCCAGTTACTTTCGGCGTATCTGACTCGGTGTTAGCTATTGGAGTCATGGCACACCTGCACGTTATAGTCATTTGTGATCTGTACCCCTCACTTGGCGCGTGGGTATAAAGGCTATCCCTTTCTAATACCTGGCCCGTTTTCCCTCGCAATAACGGTCTTTCCAAGACGGAGTGCCGAGACGTAATTCGCATTGCAAAGGCTAGGTACTCGGCCTGGATGCGACCAACCAGGATAGGGAACGCTGACGCGAAGATATCTACATGGTACTTTGTGGAGTCTTTCGATCGAACCTACCTTGGGGATATCTCAACCATGTTCTTAGGCCTCTCATATGGAACTGCGAACATAGTCTCGGCGATATGGGAACAGGCCATAACACCTTCAAACGGCCTCCGGGTTCTTTCTTTTGGGCAGATCGTGGCTCTGGGACTACTGGTTCTTACCTTCATAGCCGCCGTTCAAATCTTCAACGGTACGTACATATGCTGAACACATCTAGAATCCGTCACGGGTCTAATCTGTTTGCTTGTAGAGCAGCAGGTGGCTGGGCTAGATATTTCCGCAACAACAGCTACGATTAACGACGGCGCTTCCAGTGTCGAAGACCACTCTGGCCAACCGATTGAACCAACTGCTGCATCGATTGCCGTTGTCGCCGAAACATCCCAATACGTATCTACAAACAAGATCACAATGTTTCTAGTCCGCTTGTGGATATCGAAAACGCTTGAAGACCTCAAAGCTACCACCTATGCACCTATAGATCTCACTACGCCCAACAACTGCGACAATGACCTACTCGTCCTCAAAAGCACATCCAGGTTCCTACTCATAGCCTGGCCCGTCCATTTCTCTTTGTGTATACTATACGGTATTGGCTTCAGCAGTCTCTCGACAGGAAACCTATTTCCTTTCTGTCTCGGCCTCGTCGGCGTTTATTTACTTACCAGATGCGTGGTTCACTTACACACATATTTCAACCTTGCCTACTTCATCCGCGCAGAGCTACACAGTCGTAAATCCCTTCTGCGACACTCGACTCCTTCTTCTTCTCGGCAGTTACTAGCCACAACCACCGTGCACGCTTCGCCAATGTCGTCAATGGACATAATCCGGACCAGCACAGCTGCCTCCTCACCAGAATCCGGTCCCGATACTGTTGATGAACAGCGAGTGGTGCTGGCGGAAAACAACAGCGACTTTGGTGCACCTTTACGTGCAGACACAGAGCACGATCTGGGTTTATTCACATTTTCGCGAAGACAAACGTACAAGGGGGAAACGACATAAACTCTGAACAAACCTTTCCTCTGTTAAAAGTGGGACATGGTCCGCTCAATAAACTGCAGGAACAGTCTATTACATTTTGCACTTCCAACATCATAGTCAAGCAGTTTCTTTCTCAAGCCCACCCATGCACTTAAAAATAAAAGACATAGCACACAGCAGCTCTTTCCTTCGCAGATAAAACAATCTTCTCTTCTAGCTCTTGGAGTTCCCCACTACCTTCACATGTCGGTGAATGGAGAGTGAAGCGAAACCCTTCCTCGATCTTAGGTAACTCCCAAGCCCCCGCGCTCAACCGCAGAGCAGTCACTCAGTCATCTAAAGAACCCATCCCCATTCCCCCACTCCCCTCCATCTTCGCTCACCAGCGACTTTCTCCATCCATAGTCCCTTATCGTCCATCATTCATCAATGCTCCCAGATATCAGCAAAGTATAGTATAGTATAGTAGCGTTGTGTACTCAAAAGCCAGTTGTATCTAACATACAATTCCAGGTCTATAGATCTGTAGTCTGCTTTATCGGGGTTAAGGCTATAAGAGTCGTAGATGGATGAGTGGATGGATGGATGGATAGGGGGGAGTACTGATGTAGTATTAGTATCGGGATCACTATTGGTACTTGGTTCCACAGCCTCGTTGCAAGAGAGGAGACCGAAGATTTTAGCGAAAGAACTGTACGTATTTTATACTAGAGTGGAATTATGCAGGATATTGTATCAAAGGTGGGTATCATTCATTCGTCCATTCATATCATTCATCCCACAGACCAGCCGAGCACGCTTTCACTATTCTATTCACCACTTAGCCCCTAGCCCCAAACCCCAGGCCAAAGCGAGCATTACTTCCTATTTTCCCACGAAGCATGGACAGAAAGAGTTATGTATACACAAATAGGGTATATCCACATGAAACGCCCCATCCTTTCCCTATGAACGCCTGAGTTTGGAACCTCGCTGGGCTGCAATTATGTAACAAGGAAGAAGAAAATTGAAAGCTCAGTCGCTGTCGAGATCAATGATCTCATGGAAAGCGGGTATCTCTGATATAGGGTCCGGGGTATCGCAATCTTGAACACCGTTGGGATCACGTTCCTCGGGTTTTGGAGTCCAGGCACCGTTTTGATCGACGATGATAGCTCTTGTGTCCAGGAGGTTGTTTTTTTCAAGTTCGTTGCGAACTCCGACTAGAAAGTCGTCGATGACTAGTTGGCACGGTCGCGCGTCTGCTTTGCAGATGGGACAGCGCCACTGGTCGGCTGTGGATACGTTGCCTTTACTCGGCCGAGTGTCGAGGAACGTGTCGAGATCGAAGCATTCGTTGTGTAGACAGGCGGTGCTTCGCACTGGTACGTCGCAGATCTTGGTTGCGCTGAAGGGATCGCGCAGGTTGACGGTGAGGGTAGTCTCCACAATGGCAATGTCATCGTCATCGGCGATACCGACTGATAGCTTCCTCTTGATAGCATTGAGTGTTTCCTGGGCTGGTATGCGATTCGTACGGCAGGTCTCTTGAATCGCTTCTCGGGTCATGATACCCAGGAATTCGATGGCTACATAGTAGTCACGGTGTGTGATGTCGTCAGAATCGCTCATTATCGTTACTTCCAACACATTCTGTCCCTCCCGTACCAATTCTGTAAGGTCGGATGGAAGATCCTTGCCGTTATGTAGTTTCTTGCGTAACTCTAGAGGAGTGCCGTTGAACGTGAAGAATGCGTGAGGTATCCAGCTGTGCGCAGAAACAGCCCAGGCCTCGTCCGTCACTGGTTGGTCGGATGGCCATTTGACGCACCGCAGGCGAATCACCTTACGATCCTCATCAATGAGCCTCTCTGCAGGAGCGCCCCGCGCAGTGGGTAAAGCTGTCGACACGAACTTGATCTCTTTGTCCGAGAGTTTAAACGACACCTTCTCAATCGCGTTATTTGCATCGACAAGCTTTGCTGGCTTTGATACAAATCCTTGCCAAAAGTAGAACACTGGTGAAGCAATGTTCCGGATTTTAAGTACGGGGCTACGAAGGTGAGCTTGGTGGAGGCTATAACGTGAAGGGTTTGGTTCACGCTGCTGCGGCCGGTTCACACCAGGCGCTGGCAATAGCGATCTCACTGTATGACGCGAACGTGAAGGTGAGTGCATGTGTGACGGCGTGCGATGATGTGTTGTTGAAGGCGGTGGCTGTTGATGCTGACGTGGCATTGCCATGTTGTCGTCAGTGGGTGTGAGGTTAGTTTGCGATGGTTGCACATATCCAGAAGGTACAGCTGGGTTGAGTCGCACATACCCTTGACCTTCCAAAGCAGCCTGGAATTTTTCTGTAACATAGTTGAAGGCACCTCTCCCGGCGTAGAGTTGGGTCTCTGCCTCAAAGGGATCGCTGAGCGTTCTGCTCGACAAGTGGCTTCCACTTGGATTCATGGCCTGCAGGAAAGCACGAATTGCTTCTTCCTCGAGCTGCCGCCTGATCGGTCCTTGCGGGTAAAAGTTCCATAGAGAGCGGATGACAGATCTGAGAAATAGATGCCGGAAAGTGGATGAAGTGATTGCATAACGCGCAAACTCACAAAGGGTGGGCGGGACCCTCCGTCTTTCACATGCATCTCGCAGCTGCACAACTAATAACGACTGGTTCACGAAAGCCAAAAACTCTGTCTCTAGGTGGCGATATCTCACTGGCCACGTGGATGCAATATGACCGATGGGGAACGGAAAATTGCAAAAGAGGCGCTGAAATGGCATCGAGATTTGCGCATTGTCACCGAGGACATCGCGCATCAGCGCATGTGCTGTACCTAGATTAGGATTCTGGTACAATCTCTGAGGTAAACATCGAGACTGGTAGCTCGACACACAATAAAACTGATGCAAAGTCAAGTAAGCCCAATCTTGAGTCCTGATCGCTTCTTCTAGAACATTCAAGCGTTCTCCATCTAGAAGATAGCCATCAGCTATAGGCTGTGAGGCTTTGAAATTATGGAGAATTTGGGTGCAGATCTGGCGAGTGTACCAGTCATCATTTGAAGAACGCCGTTGTGACGGAAGGGAATGTTGAGGCTGCAACGTCTGCTGTACACTTGGGTCTGCACCATGTGGGTGTCGCTGTAATGAGGGATCGGTGAACACTATGGGCGCAAGTGGTTGTCCCATGGTATGTCCCTGGACTGGGTACGAACTGCTGTGCAAGTTCGGTGGATAGCCCCAATGCTGAGCTGTTTCCATGAATTGTGGTGACGCTATTTGGTTATTATGTGGGTGAGTATCAGAGGGCCTGCGGCTCGGCGGCTGGTTCATCAAAGGATACCCATGATTTGTATGTGGTGCTGGAGGTTGCCTTGGAAAGGATGCAGCTTGTCGCGTGAGATTGGCTGATGGCGCTGCATTTGTTGTGCTTCCTTGTGCTGCTGAGTCGACACGCGCTCTCTTCTCCATTGGGGCCAGGCTCTCTCCAGCAGGCCGCTTTGGTGCAGAATAGTGCTGTGTGATGGAGTCCAACATGGGTACACCCAAAGGTGTGCAGAAGTCATGGGGTGACCGACGTTGCGCCGAATTGACTACCTCGTTGTTGGGTCTGCTGGTAGGCACTGTTGCGCGGTGCTCATCCTCCTCACTGGGCGTGGGCGAAGGCAACACAATAACATTGGCGCGACTCTGACTGCGGTCCTGTGGATGGTTTGTGACGATGTTGGCGAGCTGTGGCGAGGTCGAGTTGGAAGATGGCAGCCTCTCAGCTGGAGGCGCATTGGTTGCATTAGCCGCCTCGGTCGCGTGCTGCTGCTCTTCCATGTTTGGCGTCCGGACTTTTGGTGGCCTCCCCCTCTTTCTGGGTTGGAACTGCAGAGGGTTCAGACCAGCGTGGCCGGATAAACCAGCTGGCTCAGCAGGCGGGGCGGCCATCCATGATTTCTTGTGTCGTGTGCCCAGCGCATAGTTGAGCGTATGCGCAGTGGCTTCGGCGGCGCGAGCCTGACCCAATGCGCCGGCGCGCGCATCAGCGGTCATGGTAACCGAGTGAAGTCGTGCTTGGACCGTGCAAGGCGTGTGTATGCTGGTTGAGGCGTAGACGGGCGAGCGACACGCCGATGCAAGAGCTGCGACAGATGCGGGGAGAGCATGTCCACGAGCAGACTGCTAGCAGCGTGTGCGCGCACCAGAGACGGCAAAGCAGCGGTGCGTCTCCGTGTAGCGCCACTGTTGCCTGGGAGGAGGAGGAAGGCGCGGTGGAGGGTGTTGGAGAAAGAGGCAGGCGCGTGTGGGTCCTGGAGGAAGTCGCGATGCGGTGCGAGACATTCTTCGGATTCGCGACGACAGCTCGCCGCGCGCGCTAACGATGCTGCAGCTCAGCTGTGCCGCGGCGGCGAGGGGAAGGCAGGCCAACGCGGACACGGCGGCAGCGGCAGCAGCAGCAGCAGCAGCATGATGGTCGACGGCTGGCAGCGGTCAAGACAATGACAGCTGCTGGTGGCCGCAAATCGATGCAGGCAGGGCGTGTCCTGTCGAGTGAGTGCTCGTGGCCCCAGTCGACGTCTGCGTGCGACGTGCCACAGCAATCAAATTATAGAGGGGAGGGCTGCTGCACGGGCGACGCTGAGTGGCTGGTGTCTACTCGCCGGGCAGGTCCAAGAATAGGGCGCCAGACGTGCCACGATGCACCATGGTGAGCGGTAGCCGCACCACCTCATTACACTTTAGGCCACGGCTGTCCTCTGCACGTTTCGAACAACGGCGCGGTCGGGAGCTTCCTCCAAGCGGCGTTTCCGAGTCAGTCCGCCCAGGGTCGCTCTTTGGGGACGACGGCGATAGCGCGAACGTAATCACTACATGATGCACAGTCGCTGAGCGCTGGGTGTCTTACGCCTTCAACTTCGACTTGGACTTGGACTGCCACCCCGTTGCCCCTCGGCGCCCTCACCACCACCACCATGGCCATGGCCACTGGACTGCGCTCCCACACCGAGCACTGCCGCCCGGGCGACCTGCTGGTTGTCGTGCGTGAGTCTCCCCACCTCCACCTCCTCTCCTCCCC